>OMNO01056916.1:0-17434 GCA_900303215.1 Trachyrincus scabrus
GAATTAAAAGCGAGAGAGAGGAGCCCGGGTGAGCTTAAAGGCAGCTGTGGAGTGAAACACTCCCGTAAGTTTAATTGCGCCCCCTGGATACCAGCTGGTGCAGCCGGTAACTTTGTTCAAGCTCAAGTTTAGCTTAAGGCTGCTGCTGATCTCTCTCTCTCTCTCTCTCTCTCTCTCTCTCTCTTCTGTCCTAATATCTTACTCTCTCTCTCTCTCTCTCTCCTCACTGTCTGTCACTCTATAGCAAACACGCACAGACACTCACAATGGTTGGTTTCCTCTCACATTGACGCTCTGGTCTTGAATGCTGAGAGGGCTGGAGCACACAGGGCCTCTTATGTACTCCAGCACTAATGAATGGTTCAAGCACCGCCTATTTACCACAAAGACAAGAATGTGACTAATCAGTCTAGTGGTTCTGGCTCGGAGCAAATAGAAAGACGAAACTATGGCCAGTTTAGAAATACAAAATCCAAAAATATATACAGTATATATTTGAAAAGTATGAGTTTGTGGTAGAATTTGACCTTCCGTCCAGGATAATGTTTGTGTGTGTGTGTGTGTGTGTGTGTGTGTTGTAAAATTCCAATGCAAATTGTGAGACGCAAGCTTGTGTGTGTGCGCGTGTGTGTTCATGCAGTAAAGTTCGACTGCAGATTATACATATAGCACCCATCACCCATTTGTCGGCCTGACAGTTCATGACTAAGCCTGACTAATTCCTGCAGTCATCCGAAGTTAAGCAACTCCTTCTGATTGTGTGTTTACTTAGCCATCTGGGTGAGCAGACGACCAAAACAAAAACAAAATGCTAAATATATAGGAAAATGACAGTTTGTGCAGCGGTTCTGTCTGCTGTGTGTCCTTGTTGTCCAACGTGTTGTGGGAGGACACCCAACGCAACTGATGATGTATTTCCTGTTTATAAATATGTATAAAGTGTCTTCTTCCTTTCTAGATCACCACGCCCAGCTTCCCAGTGGTGGTGAAGATAGGCCACGCCCACTCCGGAATGGGAAAGGTACAGTTAAATCTCACTATTTAAAGTGACAATGTGTAAGACTAACTAATATATATGTATATTTTAATAAAATGACCGAGATATGTCTGTAGTACACGCCCATAGCTACAGATAGCAACAATCACCTACATTCTGTTTCACCCCGTCGGCTCCTGCCACATGCCACCTAAGTGGCTATTCTGGGCTCCAGGTAGACATTGTAAACCACTTTATTTGAGAGTTGGCAAGATGTTACAACCAGAGCAGGTGTTACGTGTCAGAGCTCTCCCCCCCTGAGTGTGTGTGGTGGTGGCTGGTTTATCCTGTGTGATCACCAGTGGTGTGCAGCCTCACCCAGCAGCCCCAGAGTCTAACCAGCCTGACGCAGCCCGGGCCAGGTGGGGCTGGCTGACACCAGCCACCAACAACACACACTCCACAACCTGACACATTGTATTTTGAACGTTTTACTGCGTCCCGGAGTAAAATCTTGTCTCTATTTAGTTACTGCAGGGGGTGTTCTTGCCCTGCGTAGAGGAGTATAAAAAGACAGACTCTCCCACACGGCGCTAGTCGCGCTCTCGCTGACGGCGGACCTCCTGACAAGCCCAGCGCCGCCAGAAGACAGATACGAGACAGAGACGACAAGAAGAGGTCTTAAAGCAGGATTAACGTCGGATGCCAATTTGAGAGGTGGAGAGAACTGGCGAACGCAAAGGGGATGAAGTGGGACCACGAGTTCAGTTGTGATTGAGCGAGCGCTGGCCCCTGTAGGAAGTGGGAGGGGTCTCGTTGAGTATTGTTCCCCGAGGGCGGGCTCAAGGAGGAGTCAAGCCAAGTATGGGGAGGAGTAAAGTGTTTGCAATGTTGTTGGTTTTTGAATTCTGCGTAGCAACTGGTAGCAAACCGCTAGAGGCACACATCCTACACATTGTCACTTTAAATCTCAACAGGCTGCATCTGATTTAACACCGGATTAGGTCCGAAAATAGTTCACGATGTGATTGTCTTGCCGTTGTTTTACATGACTGAAACTCTGTCTAGTGTCAGAGAGGGTGGGAAACAGGCACGGCATCTCATAGGAATATTGGCTCTGGTTCACTTTGCCTCCGGGGCAGAGGCCAGCAGAATGGTTCATTCACAAATGAAGATGTTCAGTGTGTTGGTGCACTGCGATACCCAATGAGCATAACAAGCTAGGTCTGTGTTTCCTCTACTGTAACGACTGTAGCCAGGAAGTCTGGTGAAATCCAGTTGGTTAGAGTTGGTTCAATAACATGGATGATGTGTCATCATCCTTACAACCAATGGAATCACACGAGGGGGACCTGACGTTTTTTTTTATTGGCAATCAATACATTATACAATAGCGACAATTTGCTATAGTTTCAATGAAGGATATCTGTCAGCGAAAATATTTTATTTTATAATCATCCAAAGATTTACCGTGGCCGCCAGATTGGGATTGGTGAGTTTACTACCATTACTATGGCAACTCTGTGAAGGAGGTGCATGGCGTCACCCTATTTGATGTCTAAAAAAAAAACGACCTGCAAATTCTCTCATCCCTTTCTGTTCCTCTCTGGATCAATCGTTGTTTCCTTCTTCATATGCTGGACACGACCGTCCTGTTGTTCCCTTGAATCCCTGCTGGGGGACCGTGGTGATATCGCGTTGATCTTTCTCTCCTAACGCCGCTCATCAATCCCTGGCTCTCCGCCTACCTCTTAGCCTGTTTTTATCCATATGTCGGTTTGGTTTATCCAAGAGTCTGCTCTGCCCTGCATGGCTTCTGCCCATCTGTACGGTTACGGCCTCCTTGTTTGCTTCCTCCAGCTGTACTTTGTTTTACATCGACACGTACAGTGCAGCCCATGTGGCAGTAACGTTTGTGGCACATATTTTAATACACTGTCGGCTGTTTTTATAGAATACGTTTGTATACTTTCCTGAGATGTACTATCGCTCTCTCTCTCTGATGTGGAACTGTTATGCACTCGACTACGACCCCACAGCGACTCTGCATTCTGTCCGCTTGGGTTTTTCACGGTAGTATTCAATCCCGATCGAATACTACCGTGATTGTCCTCAGCCTCACTTTGTAAGTAAGATATTTTCCCTCTCAGTGGTGCGGCACCTAACTCTGCCGTGCCTCCGTGGTGCAGGTGAAAGTGGACAACGCCAGTGACTTCCAGGACATTGCCAGCGTGGTGGCCATCACCCAGACCTACTCCACCACAGAACCCTTCATAGATGCCAAATACGACATCCGAGTGCAGAAGATCGGCGCTGACTACAAAGCCTACATGTACGTCTGCTCCTCTGGGGGAACGAGGGAGGGAAGAGGTTATGTAATAACGTCATCATGATAATTATAATCACAATCAGAACATAATTGTCAGAATATAATAATGCAACAATCGTGTAGTTTTTTTCTCGTGGCTCTTATTAGAATTTATAATCTCATTCAAAACGCGCTGAGCTCTTTACTGTCCGTGTTGATTGATGAATGTCATCCGGCTCAACCTTCTCATTCGCAGGCGAACATCCATTTCTGGGAACTGGAAGAGCAACAGTGGATCCGCCATGTTGGAGCAAGTGGCCATGACTGACAAGTGAGCACGCTGCCCGTGTTCATGATGCGCCGCGTGGTCACGACCAACATGGCTCTGACAGCATGTCACAACAAATCACATGTCAGACAGAACGTCTGCAAGGAAAATCGTGTGTGGAAATGCATTAAATATATTCATTTTTGAGTAGACTAGTTTTGTGTATTTGTTTATATATCGGGACTGATTAGTTGATAATACGCTATGTTTGAAATGCAAATGAAATTGTGCCATACTTCACATTAAGTGAAAGGATTCATTCTAGTAGATGTAGAGGCAGGGAGTCGGCCGTAGGACAACTCGACAACAAGCTAGCGAATGTTAGCTGAAGTGGACTGAGGTTGGTTTTAAATCTGTAACATCGTAACCATAGCTACAAATCAATAACTATCTGTACATTGTTTCTTTCCCCTCGCGTTTCACCTTCCAACAATGAGTCATCGCTGCGCGCGTATAGCCGTTAATGATGATTGGTGACGCTTGTCAAGGCGACAGCCTATTCCACAACCTCCGTCTCCGTGTTTTGCGGAGTCGGCACACAAAGTGTGGGCAGGTTGGCAGCTATGCATTCTATAATGACCGCCACTGTTGAATCAATCTTATTATGATCTCCAATGCACCCACACACACACACACACACACACACACACACACACACATGGGACATCTGGCCAGCCTTGTCGTGGAGCTGATCTGAGTGGTTCACAGACAGCGGGTGATCTTGAACGTGTGTTCTGCAGGTACAAGGTGTGGGTGGACGCCTGTTCGGAGATCTTCGGAGGGCTGGATATCTGCGCTGTTAAAGCAATCTGTGGCAAGGACGGCAACGACTACATCACTGAGGTACAGGAGGAGCAATGGATGGATACAGAGAGACAGACAGACAGACAGACAGACAGACAGTTAGTCAGATAGACAGACAGACAGTCAGACAGACAGATAGACAGACAGTCAGACAGACAGACAGTCAGAGACAGACAGACAGACAGACAGAGTCAGACAGACAAGACAGACAGACAGACAGACAGACAGATAGACAGTCAGACAGACAGACAGACACACAGGTGGGTCTGGATGCCATTCTTCAATGGCATCCACTGGGCACCTTTTTTAATCAAAACTCCTTTTGGGATATCTTGTTGTTAGTCTCTGATTAAAATATTAATGAGGCCTTTGAAGGTTACTTTTAGCCTGTCTGCCCTGGTTTCTCAGTGATGAGATAGTGGACCCTCTGCCTGGGAATAGATGGATTGAGATGGCAGGCTAACCTGATTAGAGCTCTCACTAGTGTGATCGCTGGAGCAGATTACATCTGCATCATAAGGTCAGGGCTAGGGCCTCAAACCCTTCACACTCCGTTTGACTCCCACGTCAGAACTACACAAACACTCACTCTTGGATCACTCTCGACTCTCTTTCTTTCCTTTCATTTCACTCTTTCTCTCCGTCGCTCTCCACATGGCCTGTGTGTAGCTCTGTCTTTGCTTCCCGTCTCTCCCTCTCTCTCTCTCTGTCTCTCCCCCCTTCCTCTCTCCTTTTCCCTTTCTCTTTGTATTCTAATAGTGGCTTGGTGTGTGCGGAGTGGTTTGAGGTTTTACCCCGTGTCTCAGCCACAGTTCTCGTGCATTTATCTTGTCCGTCTTTGACATTTTGTCCCAAAAAACTAAAACCCCAAAACACTGCTTCGTTGTGGTGGCCAGGGTAGAATTAGGGTGTGTGTGTTTAGAAAAGGAGCCACGGAATACGATCTGCCCACACACACACCGCAGTGACAAAGAAATCCCAAATGTCCTACACACACACACACCCAAATCAGATAGCTGTCGGTTGATGGCGAGGTAGTGTTTGAAGCTACTACCTATATGAAGCCATGGGAACGACATATAGGTAGCGATGACACTGTGACACAACAAGTCAGTGAACACGCTTGACTGTGTGTTGTGTAATGTAGAGGAATCTGCCTCCACCACCTTCAACCTGTAATGAAGCAGGTTGATCTGTGGGCTTTGGACCGCTGTGGGAGTTCTCTCTTGTTGCCATGGCAATAAAGTTCCTTAGCTTTGATATTGATGCAGATTCCTCCAGGCTACTGCAGATCCACTGGGTCTGAATACATGTTAATGGAAAACCAAACTAGGTGTTTTTATTAACTTTTTAAACATTTCAGATCATCTCTGGGAATAGTTTGGCTTAAAGGCTTCGCTTTGAATTTGGCAAAGCTATACTAAATACCCTACGAAAGAGCGTAGTGGTTTAGGCATTTAACTACCAGCTGGACCCACTGGGTTTGATCTCAGTGTTGTTTATACAGGCAGACTTGTTGGCTACAGAATGTACTGACCTCTTTTTAATTGGTACATAATACAGCTATCTGATACAGAATACAGAAATAGCATGATGAGCATGATGAAAAGCTTGCCGGATGCCTTATCACCTAGTATTGACTGAAAAAGTTAAAGTAACGCGATTTTCGGGATATGACGTGGTTGGTCTCTGTTGTTGGTCTCTGGAGCTAACATGTTTCTTACAGCACGTTGAGCGTGTTCAGCGTGTTCAGCGAGCTGCGCTGTTGGTTGTTTACTAAGCCGCCCTGGTTTCGCCTGCCCAGGTCATGGGCTCCTCCATGCAGCTGGTTGGGGACCACCAGGCCGAGGACAAGCAGCTGATCTCAGAAGTGGTCCTGGCTAAGATGAACCAGGTCCTGGCCTCCAGGGGCTCCAGCGACGCCCGCTCCCCCCAGGGCCAGAAGGCCACCACTGCACAGCCCCAACAGGTAGGTCATAACACCCACCACCACCTCCACCACCTCCACCACCACCACCACCACCAGGTATGCAGATCACAATACATCTGTGATGGACTGTGTCCAACGCATAAGAACCTACATCACGTTTCATTAAAAGTTACCGTAGGTAAGATTCGAGGGTTGTAAAGAGAGAGAGAGAGAGAGAGCGAGCGAGAGCAAGAGTTTGAAAATAAACAACCCCAAAAAAAAAGTCTCTCTGCTCCCTCCGTCACCCATGTAGGCAAAAATGCCTTGCAGCGACGCTGGTTTGATTCCAGGCAGGGGACCTTTGCTAAATGTCACTGCCTCTCTCTCTCTCTCAACCCACTTTCCTGTCTGTAAAAAAAAAGGCAACAAAAAAAAGCCCTGAAAATGTCCTTAAAAAAAAAAATACAAATCAAGAGACAATGATTTATGGCTCATGTTGTAGATGAAGACAACACAGCGGCACTACGATGGAGAAGGGTAAACATGTCACGGATGCAAATTGCCATGTAATTCCCAAAGTCTCTCATCGTCTCATCTCTCCGCGGTTCAGTTGTCGGTGCCATCTGGCGCCGTGGCGTCAGCCTCCTTGGTTTCCATCGCGTGGCTGTTCGTTGTGATGTTATAATTGTCTTACATTGTCTTACAGAGCGCTGTGCTGAAGGAGGGAGCGTCAGATCCCAACAGGACACCTGGCCAGCGGCCCCAAGGTGAGCACTCATCTCACTCCTCCGCACCAACACACCGTTAAAGGACAACCAAACACTGTGTTTCACTAAGACATTAAAACATGTCTTCTCGTCGGCTACATTGCTCTTCAGGCTTTTGCTCTCCTGCACAAGCCACTCCCACTTGCTACAATCAGCTAGCCGGAATGTTAGATTGAGTTAACCCAAAATGGCCAGTGACAGGTGACTCATGCACTAGCATGCATATAACCTATAGTGGGCGATTTGAGTCCATGTTTACATCGTATCCTATGTTTTTTAAAACTTGAATGTGCATTTAAGTGGACATTTGGACCGGCATCAATCCATAGCACTGCTATGTAACCCGGTACATCACTTTTCGTCTAAAGTAAGTTGTTTTAGGGTTTGGTTCTCCTCTAATGCAGCTGCAGTCACAGAGTCCCCACAGGGCTACCATCATACGCTGTTAACTGAAGCATTGTCCCAAACCTCCCGTCGGGTTCATATATATTAGGTTGTTAAATGGGTGAGAGACATAGTTAATGATCCTAATGTCAGGACGAATCTGCCAGGAAGCAAATAGCAATGAAAGTTAAACAACAATATAAATTAATACACAGCTTTATTATAAGTAATTCAATTTATTTATTTCAATAATAGCATCAATAGAAATATGTATTGTGGCAGTAATTTAATTTTAAAGTCCAGTTCCTTTATTTGTTTTGTTTATGCAATGATGTTGTTGCAGCCTGTCCTAACAAAGAGGACTGAGCTTCTCTAAGTGCACTGATGCTTTAGGCTTAGGGCTGGTAAAACTGTGCCTAAACCAATTTAAACAACATTTTCCAAATGCAAATTAATGATGCAAAAGTGGTAATGCAGCCAATTTCGTTGTTTGTTTTGTTCTGTGTGTGTGTGTGTGCGTGTGTTCCTGTGAGATGGTGCCATGGCCACAAGAGGGTGCCATCAGATCTGTTTAGCAGCAGCCTGGTTTGATGCATGTGAAAAATAATACACACCATTTTATGTCAATGCACAAATCACCAAAACTTGACTCAACATATTACAATGATTACAAATGTATGTATTTTATCCAATTGATTGAATCGTATTACTTAGTTTGGCTTCGGTATCTAGTTCACGGCGTGTTGGTGCATGGGGCCCTTAGCAAGATGATGGCCCGTTATGAGACTCCATGAGGAATTTAGGTAAAACCTGCGATACATTCATTAGGGTCTGGTTGCAATAGACCCCCAATTGGTGTTATGAGCGACACCTGTGTTTGTCCTACGATGATGCCTCTGTGAAAAGGGTATTAGTAATGTGTTTTTCTGATGCGTGATAATGACTGTGGCAGAATTCAAGCGGTGGTTGGCTCCCCCTAGCGTCACATTCTTTAGGGCATCGTTTAAAACAACAAACTGACAATCGGCTAAGTTGTGGTTGTTGGATATGAAGGTTTAATGATTTACTGTGGCCACATGTATGTAATGTACGCACAGTAATGTACTGCACGTAACTGTGAGTAATGGTAATGACTAATGAAAAAAATATTCAAATAGTCTCCATTCCAGGCTAGTGGTCCCGTTTGTACCAGGATTACATTGTCTTTCTTTGCAGACTTCTGGATCATGAAAGAACAGAAGTTATAGAACAGCAATCTAGCACACAAACGGTCACAAAGACCTCAAGACATCTTAAGTCATCTCAATCAAGTTTTATTGGCGAGTCAAAGTGACAGAGTGAATAACTTTCAATTAATTAGTGGTCGAGAGTTGTCTCAAACTGCGAAACATGAAATGTTTACTTGGAAACAAGATTGTAAACTCCCACTTTAAGCTCTCACCATCATATTTCCATCAACAACTTAATGTGGGATTTAACGGCTCTTTGACTTTTTAGGTCATGGGGAACAATCAGCATTGGCACATTAAAATTAACTTTTTTTTTTAATTAACAGCTTTCCATTCTTGGCTTCCTTCCTTCTTAAAATTGTTTTGTTTTTTCCTGCGTAAACGTTCCCCTGTGTGATATAGGCAGATACAGAAGGGATCAACAGAGTGGATGTCTAAACACTGTTATCCATAACAATATTGTAACATCCTGACACATTCACAGCAAATTCAAATTAAGTTACCGGTAAATCACAATAGAAAACAACAGTAATGATTCAATCTGGATGAAGTTCTGAACACTGATTCAGTATTCTGTGTATTCACAGGACTATCCAAAGTCCTCAGCGAGTCATAAACGACTCCTCTTCATCCTTTTGTCAAACTAGACTTTGGAGCTGATAATGTAAGCCCACAGTGACTTGTTCATGTTAATAACATGCCAACGTGCCAACACCCCTACAGCTGTGTTGACTACACAGAAAAATCAGCAGACTAAACATAATCTGCAATAGATTTAGACAATAGACATTGACCAAAAAAACAAAACACATTTAGGTTACTCATATACTTATGAGTAACCTAAGTGACTTATCAGTCACCTAATGTGGTTTAATATTCACTTAATCCACCGGTGTCTTCACCATATGCTGTCTGCAAGGAACTTTTTATGACACCTCCAATCTGTTCAGATCGGATAGAATGTAGTTGTACATGTACAAGTGTGGACTGAATATTCACGTTTCACAGAATACGACCATAACCGCCTGCCTCTAACTCTGTGTCAATGTAGGCCGGTTCTCTCTGTGTCATCGTCATTAAGTCACGATCCAAAAGTAAAAAAATGTATTTACCAATATTGCAGTAATCAACAATGCCTTCATGTGCTGTTAAAAACATTGAGCGAACAAAAAGCTGAAACAATTGGGGCCAAATGAAATATTAAGCCATTGAAACATTCAACATAGTCAATTCATGGGCTTCTTTCTAAAGATTAAGGTTTGGTATATGATCTGCGACCCACTCAAAATACCCAAATGACCCACCAGTTGAGAATCACTGCTGTAGGCCTGCTTTATCACCTTAACACCTAACATCTTTTTTACGTGTTTTTATGTGTACCTTTTTTGATCGAAGCCCTGTTGAAAAATAATAAACAGAAAAAATCTCTTCACGGGCAGCGTGAAGGGCAGCACGCAGTACGCGGACATAAGGCACATAAATCATTAGGATTTAGTTAAATGGGAAATTATTTAAATCAGCCAATCAGAGACAACTCAGGGGGGATGCTTATTATACGCAATAATACAATAACACACGAACCATGCAATATTTTCACATAAATATTCATGTTAATATTCTTAATATTAAACTGTCTGGGATTCTTCCTTGTGAAACTCCTCGCCTCTACGTGGGTTTTATGTCACGTGTTATCTGCAGCCAATGCCTCGGCCATCTTTTGGCTCTCCTGCCTTGTACTTTGTTCGCCAGTGCCAAGTGTAAAAGCCTTGGTATCTCATGTTGATCTCATTCTCTATTATTCTTTATCTAAAGATTCTTAATCAATAACAATGTGTGTAGCTGCCTCTGCCGAAATGTATTGGAATTGTGTTATGAAATGTAAATAATAACAATAACTCCCAACACACAGGAATCTCACAATAGAATGAATAAATTCTAATAACCTTTAATATTTATTTGATATGACATATTCTGGAAAACAAGCAACAAAAAATACAATGTTGTCTACATAATAAAACTAACGGTATACAAAACTCTTGGGGTATCAATAACAATCAATAACAAATCTATCATCATCTTAATAGTAAAAATGGACGCGGATAAATAAAAGCGGACACTGATACATTTGCAATCATTGTTGCAAATTTAAAACAATTTGGTTGATTAATAACACGATTAATTGGGCGAGTAAAACAAATGAAAAAACGTTACGTTTAATAACAAGTAAGGCAAAAGCAATATGTATATTCAACAGATAATCCGTAATAAAGCGATCTAAAGCGGGGAGCGAAAGGGACAGCAGTGAAAGTCCCGGTGGGTCTAGCGGTGTTAACTGATGGGCTGCCGAAAACAAAGAGGCGATATATATACTATATGCATCCAGCAGCGGCGCAACAAACAAGCAATGCATTCAATCATTATTTATCATAGCCTTCAGAATCTGATCAAATTTTTGCTTTCAAGTCTCCAGAGACTCGAGTCTCAAAGCACAAGTCTCGACTAAGTCAAGTCTCACACCAGGCGAGTCCAAGTCAAGGCCCAAGTCCCCATTTCCGCGTCCCGAGTCTCAAGTCTCAAGTCCCCAGCTCTGATATATGTACACACGTTGGTGGGACTATTGTGGAATAAAATATCCGTGCATGTCCATATGGAGCTCATTATTCACATACGCCCGAGCGACCTCCTTAAACGTCTTCCCGTCGAGGACCAGGATGAAGCCAGCCTGCCCCGGGTTCGTGCTGACCGACGTCACCACCACTCCTGTGAGGAGAGAGGAAGCCTTTTCGTTAGACGAATGAAAGGAGTCAAAAAATTTAGAAAAAACAACATGAAAACATATATTTGAATATACATATAAACCATGTCACTTTTTTCATGTCAGAGTTGACATTATCTGTTTTCACATTTAAGGGACGCACTTTGCTCTATGCCGTATTTAACTGAAACTATATCAACACAGCACTATATATTTTGTGCAATATACCATTTAATGTTAGATGTTAGAAGCAATTTAGCTTTAACGCACCTTTAGTGATCGTGTGTGTGTGTGTGTGTGTGTGCGTGTGCGTCTTTATCCGTGGTCTGTTCATCTGTCTGATCTGAATGCATATCAGAATGTTCACACATAAACTTAAAAACCACTAAGCTGCGACTTGTTCGTAAAACCTGTGAGCCATTCATCGGACCCTCGACGGCCAGCACGTGGCCCGCTGACGGTACTCGGGCCACCGGTTGAGAAACACTGTTTCGGTAACACGCATACACGGACTGACTATGACTCACCGTCATCCTCTGACTCTGCGTTGGGCCTGGGGATGAACAGCGGCTCCGAGGGCCAGCAGTTGTCCTCTGTCCACCTCACCATCTCCTTGGTTTCTGTGTCCAGCTTTCCGATCTGCAGAGAGGGAAGGTGACGGGCCAATAGATGAGGAGGAGCTGAGGTGGTTTAAGTATGTTTACATGTTTACAGTAGAAAATAACCCAGGAGGTCTGGTAAACACAGTAAACACATTACAACTGACAATGTGTTATAAACATGCTGACAGACAGACATATAGATATCAGTAGATAGATAGAGAGAGAGAGAGAGAGAGAGAGAGAGAGAGAGAGAGAGAGAGAGAGAGAGAGACAATCGCCACAAGCAATCGCTTCAAACACAGGATAAGAATTTTAAAGGAGCAACTGCTACAAGATAGGTCCCCTCCTCTCTCCAATTGAAAGGTGTTTTGTTCGTTAGCATTTGCATTGCCGCTGATACTGAGGCCATGCCAATCTCCTGACTTCTTTATTGTGCAGATTCATTGTCCACTTTATTGCAAACTAGCTTGGCCTCTCCTGCCATGGCTGGCTTCAGCCACGGCCAATCCACAAAAGTCTCCACGATGGTCACTCCCTTCACCTTTGTTTTATATATATACCTTTTATATCAGACCTAAAATCCTTTGATGCTACTGCCCACGATGTGAAAGTTTCCCGATAAGGATCATGTACACCCATTGTCTCTCTGAAGATGCTTGGTAGATGCTGCCTGTGTGTCTTTCCCATGATCATGCTCCATTAAATCAAATACTTTGCTGTCAAGAAGTGTCCTACAACAAATCGTTTTTCACCAGATACAAACTGTGGACGTTGGGTCTTGAACCCAGAGCCTTTGGCCTGGGAGCCCACCTTAACCACTAACTACCCTGCCCGGGGACATCTCATGTACACTTACGTGAGATGTAGTTTCGTTTAGTTTGTAAATGTATAGAAATCTACTAAAACATAAACATAATAAATTCTGTATAAATACACCACTTATCGCACCTTTATGCGATTATTATTTGGTGAGGATTATTTCCAATGCATGCACAATTGCACAATTTAAAATGCTTCCTTCCTAACAGTTTCCGTAGTTGTATATCCTGTAGTCTTTTATTTAACTGGATGGTCTGAGGAACCATCTTAGTAGTAACATCACGTCCAGTGAGGAAATGAAGCCATTCCCATCTGAACCTTTGATACAGTTAATGTCTCCCTCAGTGGCACAGAATGATCATCATTGTTTGATCATTGGACTGGACATTTTCAACCGTTGGCACTAGAACTGTTTGGGCAGTGGTTTCTTTGAGGGTGTTGTTTGCTTGTTGTGGCAATGCGCAAATCCTGCTTCAAACTTTACTTCCCGGCTTCTGTTAGGTCAATTGTCAATTCTTAGTTCTGCAAATATAATGTAAATATAGCGTTGGCAGGAACAATCTGTTTCCCGTATGGAACTACTTTGTAACTGTTCTCTATTCTCTATCGTCAGGAGGAATCTGCCATATTGAGGTCCCCGCTCGTTCATCACCAAAGGTGTTAATTGTTTAAAAACGGAATCATGTTTTAACATTACCTCTGTGGCCACAGCGGACTTCTCTGCACAGCATCCGTAGACAAACCGGTGTTTCTTGCCATTGACATCATAGTTAATTCTGGGTAATTCAAAACCTATGGGAATGCAAAAATCATTTTTATCATTTGGTCATTTTAGCAGACGCTTTTATTCAAAGCGTTTTTTCCAGTACAGTTTTGTAGACACGTGTCATTAATGAGCAGGTAGGGCTTAGGCGTCTTGGCATCAGGGATGTCTACAGTTAAGACTGCAGATATCGGGGTTGGAACCCATAACCTTTCGGCTAGGACACCCTAACCGCCCTGTGGCGGTTCTAAGTGTGATGGAGTTTTGGTTTACCTTCGCAGACCACTTCAGGCGTGCAGAACAGTTTTCCGTCTTTCTCCTTGACAGCGGTGGCCGTGGTGAGCGAAGTGGCCACCAGGTTCTGCCCTGCGGCCCCCTACAGACCAGAGGAGACACTACATGACGTTGGACATTAAAACCTCTGTACTGTGAGGGTCAGGTCTATGCTCTGCATTTTCTTTTGACCCGCAGCCTTTGTTCAAAATGATTTGAAATGCTATATTTGAAACTATTTAAAAATCCATAAATCATCAATTTGGTGGGTTTCTCTCAAGAATCACGGCAGATAGTTCTAGAAGTCTCTCAAAATGTGCAGCAGTGGGCATACGGGGTTAGGGTTGGTGCAGAAGTGTTTGTGAGGGGCCTATTTTGAGAAAAAGTGATTAAGTGTGCGCAGGTTTAATTTCTCACCGAGTCCGCCTGCAAAGGAAGCGCGAATCTCCTGTAGGTGGGCTTGCTGTAGCCCATGGTCTGTGACTCAGCGTTCTCCTTCAGCTTGTCCAGGTAGAACATGTCGTAGAGGCTGCTGTCATCATAGCCGATGACGTCGAAGATCACGTGACCGTTTTCCTCAAAGGCGTTCACGTGATGGTAGACCACCATTTGTCCGGCATAGTATTTGGTGCCCACCTCTTTGCCGGTCTTTCTGTCTATCAGGTGAATCAGCGTCTGGTGAAGAAGAAGAAGAAGAAGAAGAAGAAGAAGAAGAATGTCGTGACTTAATTCAGTTTGGTGCAACCTGTCCATATAGTACAAGTAGTATACAAGAGCGAAAAAAGTACAATACACACAATATCCAAGTATTAAATACAATTGTCACTACTCACAGTTTCTTCTGGAAAGTGTTTGAGACAGCTCGCCCAGT
Organism: Trachyrincus scabrus; assembly: GCA_900303215.1. NCBI lineage: Eukaryota > Metazoa > Chordata > Actinopteri > Gadiformes > Macrouridae > Trachyrincus > Trachyrincus scabrus. Next base: position 14,789 of record OMNO01056916.1, read on the forward strand.
TGACACCGCGCATGTAGGCAGTGGCCATCTTGATGATGTCCAGTTTGAAAGGCTGCTCAATGAAGATGAAGTAGTTATCGGTCATGCCAAAGCTGTGGTAGTAGCTGGGGCTGAGGAGGGAGCGGCAGGGAACCGTGCACAGCACCTCCACTTTCTTCAGCGGAGACTTGCCCGTTTCTGGCGGGAAAAGACAACAGATGATGTAGCGTTGGTCGCTGACGTCGGTATCTAGCTTCGGTATCTAGCTTCGGTACCTAGCGTTGGTACCTACCGCCGGTATCTAGCGTCGGTATGTAGCATCGGTACAAGGCAATATGGGGTAATGCTGACAGTAGAGTCCATCAGGTATTGGTCGGGTATGGGGTAATGCTGACAGTAGAGTCCATCAAGTATTGGTCGGGTATGGGGTAATGCTGACAGTAGAGTCCATCAGGTATTGGTCTGGTATGGGGTAATGCTGACAGTAGAGTCCATCAGGTATTGGTCGGGTATGGGGTAATGCTGACAGTAGAGTCCATCAGGTATTGGTCTGGTATGGGGTAATGCTGAGTCCATCAGGTATTGGTCGGGTATGGGGTAATGCTGACAGTAGAGTCCATCAGGTATTGGTCTGGTATGGGGTAATGCTGAGTCCATCAGGTATTGGTCGGGTATGGGGTAATGCTGAGTGCATCAGGTGTGCGTACCTGTTTCTGAAGCGGCAGGCACTTTGAACAGAGTATACTTGGTCTTGCCCTTCTCTGCTATGGAAGTGCCAATGTTGAAGGTATTCCCGTCTTTATCGTAGTGTGGGTGGGATGTGACAATGTTCACCGCAATAAACTTCAGATAATCCACCTGGATGGAAGGGATACAAGATATTATAGGATCCACATGAAATTTACAATATGTGTGTAGGCTGTGTGTCTGTGTGCGTGTGTGTGTGTGTGTGTGTGTGTGTGTGTGTGTGTATAAGTTAAAAAAATACCTTCTCCTGAGTTTCCAGGGTAGCAGGATCAATTTTGCAGATGTAGTTTGTTTCAGACGTGGCAAAGTACTCATTTCCATATCTGATGAAGTTACTTGCACCGTTGTCAGTGAAGTCCGGTACTGCGTGGTTTAGAAAGGTAATCGCTCTATTTCATGAAAACAAAAATCAATGAGAATGTAGGTTACATGAACGGGGGCCATCTTTTTCTGTCATTGCTGGTAGGCTTATTTGGTCCCATAAATAGGCCAATGTGAAAGTAGCAGGTAATGAAAGACATGATTGTAACATTAAATCTGGCAAAGTAAGAGTCTTACTTGACTATGAAGTTTTTGTTTGGGTCTGGATATGCCATGGTTCCCATTTCAGACACAACGATTCTTTTGGCAGCCATATTTGCTTTGTAGGTATCCCCTTTTAGGTATCTGCTCCTGTATATTACTTCTCCTGTAAAAAAAAAATATTATTATATACACAATATACACAATATACACAATATACACATTATATATTGTATATAATAATAATAATAATAATAATAATCATAATCATAATCATAATCATAATCATAATAATAATAATAAATAAAAATATATATAATACTATAACTAAACAAGTAAACAAAGGGGATCTTCTTTAATCATGACGCAACTGAAACGTAGCATCCTACCATCTTTGAAAGTGAAACTCTGCATTAAAGCCATCCCATCAAACCAGTGGTTGTAGGTTGTTTCCCCCAAGGTGAATATGCCTGGGCCATTGCGTAGTAAGGTGCCTTTCAGCCAGTTAGGAAGGTTTCCTAGAGATCAGAGACAGTTGAAGGCAAACACGTGTCATATTGGGAACCAATCCTAGACCAATCCTGTAAGCTGTAAGTAATACAACGTGGGCCTATCTACGAGAAGAAAACACAGTTTAAGAAAAGAAAAAGAAAACGCTACCTTTGACTTCTGCGGTGTAGGGCTCCGGCCTCTCCACAATGTTCCTGGCTACGTGAGGGGCCATCGTGGCTGAACTCTAGGGACGTCACACAAAGTCAGGCTTTTATAAAGGCATCCAAAAACCACTCCCTTTAAGACATGTTGCATGGGCTGGGTCAAGGCAAGTGCTGTGCTTTATCTTGACCAGTTTTTATCTTACAACGTTGTGTTTCTATGCAAAGTATGACTATCGGCAGTTCCTAGAATCAATGACAATGATAGGAAAAGGTAGTAGTACTGTTGTGCAGAACTGTCCTGCAACTGCAAAATTCCAAAGCAGACAACAAAGTCCAAAAGATTGGTGACACCGTGATTGCCTTCATAAGAATGTGGTTATCTTTATTTGTTTTCGTGTAGCCCATTTCCTCGAAATAATACAAAAAGTGATTGGCCCCTTTCTCCTAATTCCCAATACAAAGGTTATTTAAATGCGTGCATAGGTAACTTAATAGTACTTATTGTGTGTGTGTGTGTCAGTCCGAGCATGGACATACAAAGAGTACTTAATAGGTAATTTACCTGACAGCCACGTGAGTCAACTCCTTTTAGGGGAGTATGGATCATTATATGTAACCACAATATATTGGTGTATATATATATATATATGTATATGTATATATACTGTATATATATCCCCATCTCTTTCATTAAAAAATATATATATATATATATAATATATATATATATAAAACAATAGCC
>OMNO01056918.1:3670-15437 GCA_900303215.1 Trachyrincus scabrus
AGCCATTCAGGATCCGTAGCCCCGCCCCGCCGCACAGCATACACTGAAGTGAAGCATTCATGAGATCCTCCTGTCATGACCTCACAGGCCTCCATGGAGAACAAGACGCAAACACAACCGCATCTCACAGGCCTCCATGGGAAACAAGACGCAAACACAACCACATCTCACAGGCCTCCATGGAGAACAAGATGCAAACACAACCACATCTCACAGGCCTCCATGGGAAACAAGACGCAAACACAACCACACAAAAGGGAACCTTTGAATCCTTTCAAAGCTGTTTCCCGTCCGCTATGTGCACAATGTTCATATTACAATTTGTAACAACAACAAAAAAGATCATGATTAAATGATTGACTGGCTAATTGAATCAGAATCGGGTTTTATTGGCCAAACATACTTTTACACATGTAAGGAGTTTGACTCCGGTTCACAGTAACTCACACTGTACTTACATTCAACAACAGCAATGACAAACAATAGCAAGAGTAGGTTTTTTTAAAAAGTAGGTTTTACCTCCAAAGGCCTACGGATTGGGTTGTGATTTTATTTGGATACATTGGACTTTGTACTTAAACATATCAAACTAAACATTATCAAACAAAACAAACATACAAATACAAAAACAACATGGCAAAAACATGTAGCATAGAAATATTTGTCATCATATTCTAATCATTATTAGGACTACACATGATACTATGTTGATAATATTACTAATATTTGTCGTATAAAAGACATATATAAAACAGGTGTACATGTTTAATGAATCACGGTAATCAACCAAGAAAAGGGAGTGAAGCTCACAGATGAATTGTTGATCCACGGTGGATTTAGTTTGTGTTGTTCTACATCCCTCGCTACTAAATCACACCGCACTCCACAGTAGCAGCAAGGCACTCCCTCCGATGATGACGCTGCAGGAAGTGCTCGTTGCCCTGGAGGTGGGGCTCGGGGTCGTAGTTGGGGGGTTGTCACGGCAACTGACGGTAGGCGTCTCCTTCATGTTCCCAATCGTGCCCTCCTCATAAACGGACCACTGACCCTGTCAAAGAGCACAACACGCAAGGTGAAAACAAAGCTTGTCTGTCAGGACTCCATGGACAGATGCAAACGGATAGTTTGTATCCGTGAAAAGGGTTATTGTTGACCGTGACACGTACTTTGACATCCATGACCAACTGAATTTGTGGAATTGTCTTCAGTACATTTTCATAGTTGGTAACATTTTCTTGATCTGCAGGTTTGGCCACATCGGGCACTCTGTAGCAAAGGCATATTTTGAGGAGAGAATTACGAGTATTAGGATTATTTAAGAATATATATTTTAAATATTTGTATACGTGTGCCACGTTCATACTTTTCTATGTTGGTCATGTTTGGAAAGCTCCAACATGAATTGACGGTGATAGCAGGATAGTATAACAGGAATGCCAGGCACATCTCATCCGTTGTTGAAAGTCCAATCTACGAAGAAAAATAAGGTCAAACAGCCACTGTTTATATACATTTATATGATACGACACAAGATATGTTAGGATATATATATATATATTAATTTTTATATTTTATTTGTATTCATTTTTAAAAACAAATTCTCAAGAGGTGATTTTAAAACCAATAGCATTCGTTGAAACAGTTTGGCACCGGGCCAAGAAGGGCAAAGTTTAAAAACAGAATGGGAAGAAAATATTTTCAAAGTCATATGAAAAGCATCCAAGTCACACTCCACCCACCTGAGTATATCCGTTGCGATTGGTCGTATTGTAAGTGCACTCCACTAAAATGTCATCGTTCTTTTGAAAGAGAGCATCACAAACTATGTCACAAGCTATATCACGCTAAAACAATGTATGATTTGTAATGCGAGCGCAGGCAGAAATGTTAACATACAAAAGGCAACTATAGATGCTTACTGGTTTGATGGTCTTGACGTTGCCAAGGTTGGTCACCTGCTGCAATTCAAAGTCGTAGTTCTCATTCACGGCCAGGAAGTCAACCTGCTTCCCATCTCTGTTAAAATCAACAAGCACCCAAGATATGAATGAAACTACAAGGATCACAGTATGGGTGATGTGGGTTGTAGTTAAAGGAGCGCACTGTTATTGTTAATGTTGTTCAATTTTCATTTGCAGTAATATTATTATAAAATTGAATTGAATTAAAAGTTATGCCCAGTTTTACGGCCAATGGTTTTAATTGCTAATCCATCCAGCCGAACCCACGGGGGCCTCTTGTACCTGAATAAGCCAGCTCTGACCTTCCTTCCAGCCAAGTGAGTGTGTAAAAACAATGCAAACACATGGAGGTCCGGGACTGGGCCTTCCACAAGCTGGAAGTGGAAAGCAGTACATTAAAACAAAGACAGCACACGGGGTGGACGCTGGTTCACACCTCAAGCGTGGTCGTGTCCTCAATATCCATGAACATTATATTGCCAAGCACAATGCTGATCGGTGAATTGCATACCTCTGAAAACAGAGACGTGTTACACGTCCCGTAAGTGTGGAACTGTGTGGCACCTGGTGGGATCTTGTAGTTGTTTTCAGGACTGACGACCACGCCTGTGGTGAGGGTGCCCACATTATGCCTCCTGAGTTCAGACGTATAGTACATCCTCAGGCCTGAACTATCCCGCCTTCCTGTGGGCACAAGAGGACACATTGTCGCGTCGATATTTACAATGAGACGTACAACCCATTTTGATGTGGTCGTGAGAATGTATCAACTAGGGCGATTACGAACACACGTAACTCAAAGAGAACATGAGTGTCTTTTTACCTGCTTCGCTGGTAGGATTATTGTAATGGATTTCCAGCCTGTAGAGTGTGTCACTGTTATTGCCTCCAATGGGAATGCCAGCATCTTCTGGAAGCTCAAATGCCTAAAATAGAGACACTGAATGTCAAAGGCTACAAAGGCACAATTTTCCAATTAAGAAAGGCGTGCAACAAAATGCCTGGCGAAATACAGAGCCAACACGTTTAAACTACGTTGAGCTGTTAAGGAAATAGGTTAATCAGGTCACACATTACCTGCCTGTAGGTCGCCTTTCACCACAAGGTGCTTTAGGCACGATGACTCACAGACACAAGCACCAACAGCTCTAAGTCCATAGCTACAGGGGGATGGATATGAACACTACAGTCTCTTCACTCACCCCACCCCCGACGCCCCAGGCAGCCGTCACTCTGAAGCAGCTGTCGACGACGTTCCCCGTGTAGCAGGAGCCGTCATAGTCCTCTGTCACATATGCGGGACAGCCGTAGAGGAGCATGTGGTGGACAAGGTCCACGTTCTCAATGACGGGCTCGATCTGAGTGAGAGGAAGTTGGGATTAAGTTTGTTGTTGTGACAGCAGTAAGAACACTGGTGATGTAGTTGTATTAACTACTAGTGTCACCTTAAATGAATGCCAGTGACTGGCATTCACAATGTAGGTTGTGAGTGTGTCCTCGCTACGAGAAGAATTATTACCCGATATACGTGATGGGGCACATTTAACCTTGGCATCTTCTTGACCCTACAGTGATAGTGCGTTGTTCTGGCAGGGATTGTGATCTGCAACGGAGAAACAGTTACGGGTTTTGATCAAAATAAAAATCCATTGTGGTATCAGATTTTCAGGAATTCCTGTTCTTTATTGAGATCGTAAAGTGATGCACGACACAGCGTTACTCACATTGTCCATCGTGAAATCAAGATGGTCTCTGTCTGGTGCCGTGACTCTCGGCATGTAGTTGAGAAGGTTAACCTCTTTAGTTCCTCTGCGTGTGCTGTGATACTCAATTTGATCCGTCTCTCCATAGGCGTAGATCAGCTTGATGGGCTTTGCCTGCAAGAAATTTGGAAAATGCGAAAAATCGAATTATCTTTTTCAGTCAAGGCTCACAAATACGAGATAGACCCCCGTCTTGCTCTTGGACTGAATATCTTTCACGCTAGTCTTTTTTTACTTTTCACTTTCTTTGCTTTCAACGTGACCTGTCCAACAAATATTGTCTAGTTTCTTCATGTGTAGAGACCCGGAGAGAATGTGCTGTGTCATGCACTAGGAAACATCTATTCTACAGAGAAAACACATGTGAGTTGGAACGACTGAAACTAAATGTGTTTAATCTAGAATTACACCAAGCTTGATGCAATTCTAAAGCCTATAATCTAAGCTTTTAATGACTATTCAAATGCACAAATATTTTGTATTAGGACTCGTTTTTTAATTTATTCCCTAAAGACCTATCCCTATCCTTTTTCAAGAGTTGTTTCATGTTGCATGTCTGCTATTGTGTATATTGTTCATATAACCCTAAGAGAGGGATGCCCAGGGACATGAATCTAAACAACACAGAGGGGTGTGAACAGCTTTCCAAATAGGAAACCCAAGCTGACCAACTTCATGTAAAACCTAATTCCTATGCCTGTGTGTGTGTGTGTGTGTGTGTGTGTGTGTGTGTGTGTTTGTGTGTCTGTGTGTGTGTGTGTGTGTGTGTGTGTATGATAATATGAATATGCACGTGCCAATATATGTAGGTGTCTGTTCTCAAGTGCAGCCGTTGTGCGCCATGTGCTCTACCTCCTTCAGGTGTTCTCTCAGTCCTTCACTGCATCTTATGCTATCTACACTGTGGCTAATGGGTAGGTAGCTAACTATTACCGCTATTGCATGGGCTGCACTGGGCATGACCGCTGCCAATGCAAGCAGGCCCCGCGGACTGACCCCAGTTGTGTCTCGTCGAATTACACCACCATGATTCCGCCCGACATACATCTCGCCCAACATTTTGTTCATATTAATGTACTGTGGAGTGTGTGTGTGGGCCTCACCCGGCCCGAGTCAGGCTGATTAGACTCTGGGGCTGCTGGGTGAGGCTGCACACCTGTGGTGCACTGGGTGGTCAAGGCACACAGGATAAACCAGCCAACTGGTGTATTCAACATCTACCCGTGCGTCAGAGGAACCCAGCAAAGCCACACTGGCGCCCCAACGTGGGGTCTCTCCGACCCGGAAGGGACACAGAAGGGCTCCCCGGGGGACGCACTGGAGCTACCAGCCGTCCACGGACAGCCACCTCCCAGCACCAGCCCCGGCGGCAGCGACGTTATTGGTGGTGCCCAGCAAGGGAGGCGGTGCAGCAACCGCCAAGATCAGCCGCCTGTAGCTAGCAGCCCCTGGAACCAGGCCGCAGCAGGCCAGGCCCAGCCACACCTCTGCCAGCCAGCACAGCAGCCCAAGGCCCCACGCTCCGGGAGGGAGATGGAGATAATGGCTCGTCGCCCTCCACCAGGCCCAGCTGTCGAGCCTCCTCCCAGCCCGTCCAGACAGCTCGTCCAGACAGCCCTGCAACGGCCAAGTCCAGCGACGCCTCTGACAACCAAGGCAGCATGCCCAGGCCTCCAGTCTCCAGGATAGGGGGGGTGCGGGGTGCGTTGGCTGGTCACACTGGGGAGGTGTGGGGACAATGGGATTTGGCTAAGAGTGTGAGCTAAGAGTGTTTGTTAAGAGTCCGGTTGTTGTGGGTCAGTCCAGTTTATAGTTTGATTACCCAATGCCCCACAGGCGTGCAGCCTCACCCAGCAGCCCCAGAGTCTAATCAGCCTGACTTGGGCCGGGTGAGGCTGCTTAAACCAGCCACCAACCACACACACTCCACATGTGCTAGGCTCCATACATGCCCTGTCCGGAGTATGCAATCTGCTGTTTAAATGATCGCCTTAGAAATATGTTCAGTGTCATCGTGTCAACAGCGGGGAAGGTCATTGTAATTGTGTTTGGAACCAGGATCCTGTATCTACGAACGAAAGACAATAATGTGAAATAACAGAATGCTTTGTTAGGAAATGTGTGCCTGTCCTGTGGAAGATAAAAACTGCGGCTGAAAGAAAAAGAAATATGCACCCTTGCATGAACCAATACCATTCATAGTTTCATCTCTTTCCGCTCTGCATCTTGTGTCCTTGTTTCAACTAAAACTCTACCAAACAATGCACAAGGGCCAGGCATGGATGGATCTCAGAGGCCTCTCTCTCTCTCTCTCTCTCTGGCTTGGATTTAAATGGAACAACACTATTCTCTAATGGGGGGTTTACGTCTACGGTCTTTGTGTGTGTGTTCCAGGGACCTTCTGGAGCTAAGCCCACCAGAGGGGGAGAAGCCCGGGCTGCAGTACGCAGGCTGGGGTCCGCAGGGGAACCAGCTGGTTAGACTCACACGCACACACTCATTTTAGTCACTTCTTTCGCTCACAACCTGTGGCTTCCACATCAACTAGGCCTGCCGGCGTGCACAGCTAATATTGTGTACCAAGTGCAGTTTACAAAAACAAAAAACTAAAACCATTAGCAATATGGCGGCATAAATGTGCTCACACGTCTTTGCTCATCTGTTGCCTGTGAGTTAAGTGTCATTGTTCCCCGCACAGCTGTGCTCTGCCTTCAAGATGAATTCATTGGGACAGAATCCAATGAATGATTAGATTACAACATGACGGATTGGCGCTATGATCTTAGATCTACGTGCACGGAGGAGATGTCTACTACCAGCCCGGCGTGTCCAGCCCTGCCCTGCGCCTCACGTCCTCCGGCCAGGAGAGGCAGGTGGTCAACGGGCTCTCCGATTGGACCTACGAAGGTCAGACGCTTTCACAGCTACAACAGCCAGTCGGCAGGCTTTTTGTCAAAGAGCCAGGCTAACGCAAGGATCCTTGTTCTGCTCCACAGAGGAGGTTCTGCTGAGCTACACGGCGCACTGGTGGTCTGTGGACGGCGCCCGGCTCGCCTACCTCACCATCAACAACTCTGCCACGCCGCTGATGGAGATACCGCTGTTCCTAGGCAACATCTACCCCTCCAACAGGCTCTTTCCCTATCCTAAGGTCTCACACATGGGTTTGACATTTGGCTTTTGTTTGAGAAGCGTTTGGATGCCAGAGTGTCTTTGATGGCAGTTGTGTTTCCTAGGCCGGCTCCAGCATCCCTTCAGTCAGTCTGTTTGTGGTGAACCTCTACGGTCCGACTCACACGCTGGAGATGATGCCTCCGGACTCCTTCAGAATGAGGTGTTCTAAGACTGAAAGGAAAATGTCATGTTGTTGCTAATGTGTTATTTATAATAAGAAATAATATTTATGTATTGTTGCCATTTTTCTTTCTCTGTTTACCCTCCTCTGGTTCCCTAACTGTTTGTTTTCTGTTTAACTGCAAATGAGGTGTTTAACCTGTTCTACAAAAATGTAAAAAGGAAATGGCTAAATAATACAAAATACATTCAATTTTTTTCTCTCTGTTGTTTTCTCTGTGTAGAGACAGCTACGTTTCCATGGTAACCTGGATCAGCAGCACCCGCCTCGCTGTGCGTTGGCTCAACCGCTCTCAGAACCAATCGGTGCTCTGCGTGTGCGAGGCCACCACAGGGGCGTGCTCAGAGGTGAGAGGTCACGGGTTGTTCAGCGTTAGCGATCTGCGGCGGTGTATAAATCGAATAGTTCCTTCCTACTGAGGGCGTCAGGATTCATCTCCGGGCTCTCGTGATGAGATCAATAGGCAGTCTGCAGTCCTTCAAACGTTGTCCAACCGACCTTTTGCACCCCATGAAAAGCCGCCATGTACGCCGTTTATCGACTCAATATTGATCAAATGAATAACGTTTTCCTTTCTATGATTGTGATTCCCAGAAACACAAAATGGTCATGGATCTCATGCAAAACCGCCGGCAGGTCAGTACAAAGGTTAGCAGCCTTGAGCCCTCCGGGGCTGCAGTGGTGGAGGAGACTCTCTGGGGGCAACGCTTGTTTAGATCCTGGCCCGTCGTATCTCTGTTGACTCAGACCTCGCTCTCGTTTCCTGATCCACAGGATGTTCCCTTGTTCTCTGCTGATGGCTCTGTGTTTTATATGGTACTGCCTGCCAAGCAAGGGGCCCGCGGGGAGTTCTACCACATCGCCAGTGTCTCGGCCCAGGTCAGACGACGCCGATGATTCCCGTTCTTATCAGCGTTGACTGACTTACCGCTCACTCAAAAGGCGCTCGCTGTTTAACGGGGTTATTTTAGAACAGCATGATAACAGAGAGTTCCGCTCGCTTTCTCACCTCTAATGAATGCAATTAAACAGGTCGGTTAGCTGCTTTCCCAATCATTTTGTTTCTGTTTTCCAAAAACGATTCTTTTTAATGTTTTAATGTATTTTAGCTATATAAAAAAAAGAAAAGAAAACATCCGAGTAGGCTATCTTATGGTTTGGTGTAATATCTGTCCTATTTTCTGTATTATTGATCCTACTTTCAGAATGAAATGTATGGCATAAGCTAAAAAAAAGTATCTCTTCACATTCTTCTGTTGATGTAGAAATACCTTCGGTTTCTGTCCAGTTTTCCGAATACGTGCCTATTTCTTCATTCGCTCTCTCTGCCTCCTTCCTTGACAGCCTGCCATCCCCTCTGTGCCTCCCCGATTCCTGACATCGGGGAACTGGGACGTCACCTTGCTGTGCGCGCTGGACGAGGAGGCGGGGAGAATGTACGTGAGCATCCCGGCGTCTGGAGCCGGAGAGCAGAAGCAACCTTGAGGTTTCTCTGCTTGTCGGCCATGAATCTCAAGGTGGCAAGGAAGGAAGCGACTAAGAGCAGAGAGTACACTAAAAGCCATCGCCGTCTCCACATTAGTTTAGTAAAGTGAAGGTGGTATATATTAAAAGAGAAACCTGTTTAAAGAAGACAAGATAAAAAGAACCATTTAACCCGTTTGAATTTGGATGTTGCTAGTGGCGAGGAAGTGGCGTGGAACGTATCATTGGATTAGTCAGACTAAGCCGGGGAATGGTGTTGCTTAGCTCTTTCCTTTCGCTTGAGGCACATTCTAGCCCTTCATGCGCTGACTGATTGAAGTACAATTACAGTAAACATCAGAGACTACTGTGCAAAGTGTCCTGCGTTTTGGGTGGGTGGATGGTTTCCAAACTCGTTTCTCCTCAAGCTATTGAAAAGCGATCGCACAAAACGCATCGCAATCTTTCCAATGTTGAAGACAAAGCCCACAGGAGCAGAGGCTGCGTTGGTAGATTCAGTGCATGGTCTCTCTCTTTGCTGCCGACAAAAGACATTTGAGCTGGTTATGTTTTATGTACAAACGTGAAAGTACTGTTTGGTGTTGATATATGGTCTGTGTGCCATAGAGAATTTATGATGCGGTGTCAGCGGTGCCTGTTGAGCATTATAATAACTTGGTGTCTATCGGATTGTGTCTCTGTGTCTCTGACAGATACTTCCTGAGCACAGAGGGGTCCAGGCAAAGCAGACATCTTTACAGGTGAGGGGCCGCTCCTTTCAAAATCAGTTGCATTAATAAGAAATACGTGAGGGTCTTGATATATTACCGTTTTGTTTGATTAATGGAAGACTAAACGTATTGATCCCTTTTTTAAGAAATGCAATCAATGCATTCTTTCTTCAAAGCATCTGAGAATTACCCAACCGCACAGAGCAGCAAAACAACAGCCTCCTATTGCAAATATGCTGAGTAAGAAAAGACGCCCATAGGGCAACAGCTGATGCCCTGGGTTCCAGGCAGACGGCCCGGCTGAATACATTTAAATGGGCTGAGGCCAGGTCAGCTGACAGGCTGCACACGCACTCCATTTGCTGCATGTATAGCAACATTTTCCCAGTCCTGTGTAGTGTTGTAGCCAAGTGGCCGGTTGAGACATCCACATGCAAGGAGTGATGGGGTGGCTCATGAAGCCGTGAGCCATGAAATCTGTATATCAATTTTTATAGGAAATTATGAATGCCCGTTTGTGTCTTCGGAGTCGGTCATCTGGATATTTTCCATCTCCAGATACTGATGCACCGGTTATGTGTGTAGGGCACCATGTCCTGGAGTATGTCCAACAGACCAGCGGTTCTCAACTGGTCTCGCCTCAGGACCCGCACGTGTCATTAATCATTAAGCCACGACCCAAGACCAATATTGCAGTAATCAACAATGCCGTCATGTACTGTTAAAAACATTGAGCGAACAAAAAGCTGCAACGATTGGGACTAAACTGGGCTAAATGATGTTGACCCACTTATGGGTCGCGACCCACCAGTTGAGAATCACTGCAATGGACCCTTTTCACAGAGGTGTCATCGTAGGACAAACACAGGTGTGTCTCAGAACATTAAATTGTGGGTCTGCTACCCTGTGCCCTGGTACGTAATGTAGCAGACCCATAATCAGCGAGCGACACCTGTGTTTATCCTACGACGACACCTCTGCGATAAGGGTCTATAGCCTCACACTGTCCCCTCATGGCTGTCAACAACCCTCCTCTCCTCTTCTCAGCGTGGACCTGAATGGAGTGTTTCTGCGGCAGTGTCTCTCCTGTAACCTAATAGACGGATGCAGTTTTTTCAAAGCTGAGTTCAGCCACAACCAGACCAACTTTATCCTCTATTGCCTTGGTAAACAAGGAACACTACATGCATATATGATATGAACGACCCACGCACGCACACAAACCAACAAATATACCCTTCCACAATATATGGAATAACTGGATGTGAAAGTTGCCTACTGCTCAAATAGTCTTAGTTTTTGTTTAATTGTGTTAATTGGATTTAATCGTTGTTTGTATAATTTACCAGGCCCTGGAATCCCTCAAGTGACGCTGCACAGCACCACTGAGCCCTCTAGTGGGTACACACACACACACACACACACTGTATCCAGACCGCACAACATGGTCAATTCATCCTAATGGCGTCGAGGTTTTCCTTGGGAAACATCGCCCTCTGTCTTCAGCTCTATGTTATAGCTGCTGTGTGTTGTTCACACAAAACGAAAAAGGCTTCAGCTCATATGAGTCCCACTGCAACGGTAGCCACATTAGCACACGGGATAAGGGATATAACCAGACGTTAAGACATGCTGAAAGTGGCTTCATGCCTGGCTTCTTAAGGAGCTGTCCCTCGGATGTATTTTGGGACAAACACAAGGTTCATCTAGAGGCCATGACCTCAGTGTCACGGCCTCTAGTTTTGCTTTGATCTCGGGTTATGGCCCTCATGCTGACCTGCTCACTAACTACCATGATGTTTTTTTGTATTCAACACAAGCCTACTGTACTGTATACACATCCATCATATGTTTAAGATATCCCCCATGGACTCTCCTTCTCAGGATACGTAGTTCTGGAGGACAACAGCCCTCTGGCTGAAGCCTTGGTCGATAAGCAGCTCCCAGAGAGTGTGTTCAGGACGCTTTCAGCAGACAGCCATGGTGAGACACAATGGATGTTTCCTTCACATATGCATTTCATATCTGCACATTATTCGTTATTCATTTCATCATTTTTTGGTTTTTGTTTTGTGTAGTTGTGAGTCAATCCTTACATATATATGTGTGTATGTATGTGTGTGTGTGTGTGTGTGTGTGTGTGTGTGTGTGTGTGTGTGTGTGTACAGGTATGTATCTATGTATCTATGTATATGTATGTATGTATATGTATGCGTGGCAGTTTCCCCTGCCACATGCCATCTACAGTGGCTTTTTAGGGCTCCTCCAACGGCAGGACACAGGCAGATGATGATTAAACCGGTTTATTGTAAAGTTTGCGATAGTTTGAACAAGCAGAGCAGGTGGTACGTGCTGACATGCTAGCGCTCCTCCTGAGTGTGTGTGTGTGTGTGTGCTGGTGGCTGGTTTAACCTGTGGGCCTTGTTTGGCCAATGCCCCACAGGTGTGCAGCCTCACCCAGCCCCAGAAACCAATCAGTCTGACTCAGACCAG
>OMNO01056918.1:15457-27292 GCA_900303215.1 Trachyrincus scabrus
ATGTTTCCTTCACATATGCATTTCATATCTGCACATTATTCGTTATTCATTTCATCATTTTTTGGTTTTTGTTTTGTGTAGTTGTGAGTCAATCCTTACATATATATGTGTGTATGTATGTGTGTGTGTGTGTATGTATATGTATGTATGTATATGTATGCGTGGCAGTTTCCCCTGCCACATGCCATCTACAGTGGCTTTTTAGGGCTCCTCCAACGGCAGGACACAGGCAGATGATGATTAAACCGGTTTATTGTAAAGTTTGCGATAGTTTGAACAAGCAGAGCAGGTGGTACGTGCTGACATGCTAGCGCTCCTCCTGAGTGTGTGTGTGTGTGTGTGCTGGTGGCTGGTTTAACCTGTGGGCCTTGTTTGGCCAATGCCCCCCAGGTGTGCAGCCTCACCCAGCCCCAGAGACCAATCAGTCTGACTCAGACCAGGTGAGGCTGCTTAAATCAGCCACCAACAACACACATGTATGTATGTGTGTGTATGTATGTGTGTATGTATGTATGTATGTATGTATATATGTATATACAGTATGTATGTATTTATGTATGTATGTATGTACATGTATGTGTATGTATGTATATGTATGTAATGTAAGGATTACATATGAGTGTGTATAGCTCTATATGTAATGGACACTATGGTGCGTGCCTATGGCACTCAACGTGTCTCTCCGTGCTTTGTTTAGATCTGCACCTCAAGCTCTCTGTTCCTCGGGGTTACGAGGTCAACCTGCACCCGCTCCTCCTCATCGTGTAAGAGTCACTGAGCTTCAGTTACAGCAGGTCACATGTCTCCTAGCGTGCAAGCGTGCGCCGATTGTAAAAATCCCTTTGAAGCCATCAGGCTTCGTATGCAGGATTAGAATTAGAATTATAGGTATTCTTTCTGCAGAGAACATCGTGAATACAAATAGCATAGGTATATCTGTATCTGTATATCTATGTATCTATCTATGAGTCTATGCATATTATGTATCTTCCAATCTATCTGTCTACAGATATATACATACATTGAATAGAACATGCACTCATTAACTCATTCACATGTAATACGTTGTACATACTGTACATAGGGAGATGTGCAGATATATTTATGTCAGACATATATTTATGGCAGACATGAATAACAACAACACCTGTGATCCTTCGAGGCTGTTCGTTCTCTCAAGCTCCACGACGCGTGTGGTAACTCGAGCGGCTAACCCTGATTCTCCGGTTGTTCAGAGACGGAGTTCCCGGGAGCCAGTCGGTCACGGAGGAATTCACCCTGGGTTGGCCCCAGGTCCTGTCCAGCACACACGGCGTGGCCCTGGCCTGGGTGGACGGCCGCAGCAGGGCCGCAGGCGGGCAGAGGGCCGCCTCTGTGGACCCCCGCAAGCTCGGCTCGCTCAGGGTCAAAGATTACCTGGGAGTCGTGGAGTCAGTGTCCTGCTTTGTTTCTTTTTTACATTATGCGTGTTAATTTCATATCAACGTTCATTTATGTGTGTCCTTTTATGGCACATTCCCACAGATGGTTGATGCAGCTGCCTTACATCGACGATCGGAGAATGGCCCTCTATGGCAAGGTTGTAATGCTTTTCATAATGTGGGGAATGGCTAGCATAATGGCTACCATAATGGCATAATGGCTACCACATCTCTATTGATTGGAAAGCACCACTGGACTGTGTGTGTCTTTTACCCACGTAGAGCATTGTGTTCATGCTAAGTGTGTGTTTATACTGAGTGATTATGCTAAGTGCGTTTCGTATACCTTCTTATAGGCATTTGGTGGTTATTTAGCTCTGAAGATGGTAGCTGGAACCGACCGGCTATTTCAATGTTCAGCTGCAGCGGCTCCCATAACAGACTTCAGACTTTATAGTGAGTTTATGACCTCACAGTCATAAATGATAAGCCCACGAGAGCTTCCATTATACAATGATTATTTTAACATAATTCATTACATTGCATTTAGGTTCTGCATTCTCTGAGAGATACTTAGGCCTTCCGGCAAAAGAAGAGCACACTTATTCGGTGAGAAATATTGCTTCAAAGTAAAAGAGTACATGAGTAGAATAACATGTCAATTATGACAATCATTTACTTTCGTGAAATGTGATTCATTGTTACTGGTCTGCCTTCTTACAGACTGCATCTTTGCTTGAGGAAGTTAATAAACTCAAAGACGAGAATATCCTCATTTTACATGGAACTGCAGATGGTGAGATCCTGCAGTTACAGAATTGACTTTATTTCATAGTTTTGATTGTTTTCTAACATATTGCTATTTTCTATGTCTTGTGTTTGTGTGTGTGTGTGTGTGTGTGTGTTTGCATGCGTGTTTGTGTGTCTGCGTGTGTGTGTGTGTGTGTGTGTGTGTGTGTGTGTTTCATGGTAACGTAGCGAGTGTTCACTTCCAGCATAGCGCTGAGCTGGTTAGCCGGCTGGTGAAGGTGGAGGGCAACTACTCGCTGCAGATGTACCCCGATGAAGGCCATGAGCTCAGGGAGCCGCGTAGCATCCAGCACTTCCAGAGGACGCTGGTGAGCTACCTCCAGAGCTGCCTGAGGCAGGGGCTCCTCCAAGCCCCCGTGGAGGAACCAGAGGAGGAGGACGATAACTGAGCTAAAAGAACAAGACTGTTCATATGTTTATGAAGTACTTGATTGGTTTGGCCAACCAGCCACAGAAGCACAGGAGTGGGGACCAAACTCTTCCGATCACCCTCTTGAACACATGCATACTTTCTTCCACACTGGTGTTTGTGTCGTCGTCTGTCATAGGCCTTATGAATCTCCATGAGCCTCCAGGAGGCCATGTGTGATATATGTCTTTTTTTTAAATTATTTGACAAAATGTTTACAAATAATGAAATGCGTGCATGATGTGGCGTAGTTTACAATGACATTTTTCTGTGTTTCAAACAGCCAACTGAGTTGAGTGTGCAAAGAAAAAAAAAAACAGTTAATGCAAGTGATTGTGCCAAATACTAGATCCTATCACATCAGCACGGACCTTCATTGTTATTACATATTGCATCCGTGTGACGAATGAAGAATGATAATGCTCCTAAAGTGATTCAACAGTAGGATTTACTTATCAATAAGTTGTTGGTAAGTGTGTCAGCTGCTAAGACAGTGCAGCCAGATCATGAAAGGTTACAAAAAAACAATGTCAACTCTCAAAAGTAATATACAAGGTGAGTTAATCTATAATCACACTTTATCCAGATTAGCAGTACCATGCCTAACATTAGCTTAATTTGTAACCATAATTTATCACCTGAATTGCATGCTGGGGGAGGAGAACGGTCTGTCGCTTCATTGTTATATGGCAGCACACATTGTGCACTTCCCTTGTACATTGAGCTCTTTTCAGAGTTGCTGTTGCTTGCTTTTCTCGCCAGATCTGGCAATACTGCCTCTGTTGCCATTCAACATATGACACAATATTGCTTGGTTACTGAGTGCTGATAAGATGGGTCTACAGTCAACTCAATAAAGTCCCAAAAATTACTACACAGTATATGTAGATTTACGGCATATTGGCTGAATTTGCTAGTCGTGTGTGAACTATTTTGTACAATTTGCGAAATGTAATATGGTCTTTTATCAAGGTGCAGTCTATAATGTAATGGAGTAGTCAACCAACTCTACGCTTCATACTGGTGACCTGCATGTAGTTGTCTGTCGAACAGAATGACAAGACAACTAGTACATTTTTTGAAACTTACTTTGGAAATAAATAATGAAGATCTTGTTTTACAACTATGTTGTTTGGATTGTTATTCTTTGAAATTGCATGTTTCAAGCAGCTTTTATCTACATCGATACATGCAAAAAATATAATATAGGTTGGATTAGTGACACAAATTACTTCAAATTTAAATGCAAATCAAAAACTTGCGGAGGGACTTTAACTTAGTATTGGTCCAATGGGACTTACACTCAACCAGTTAGTGTTGGTCCAGTTGGACTTTGGTTCTCTGTAGTGAAATGCAGGGGACAGGAAGGCACCCATCTAGACTTGTAAGAGTTGGTCTTGTCACGTGTTAAGGTTGCTCCCAATCAGGTATGGATGGGCTATAAATTTGAGAGCTGGTTTAGACCTCTTGTCATTTTTATACTCCATGATACATGATATTAACTGTCTGCCCACACCATCATCAGCAGATAATGTGACCCAAATATTTTGCGGCCAGATGAACACCTGCACAACAAATACATAGAGGCTGTTTATATGATGTTAGTGTATTGGCTTTTTCATCACTTAAAATCGACCAATAGCTTGTTTAAGGCCATTTGTGCATAGTGCATATGGGCTATTACTTGTTAATATATGCTTTGGTTGAGTACAACGTTTAAAATAAAGTTGTGTTGCGTTGAGTTGAGGTAAGTTGGACATTGTAGTTTATTTTGTCTCATTTGAATATATGCTGATTCCAATTATATGTCGGTGTGATGTTTCTTAGCAATACAGAGAGGCCACTGCTGTAGGTTTAGTATTAAATTGAATTGACATAGCCTACAAGCCTAGTTTCTAAAAGAATGTCATGCAATTGTGCCCATACATTATTATTCTCACCAATAGTTTTGGAAGGATTTAGGAAATTATTTGTTAGATTATTCTATTTTATTTTCAAATGTAAAAACGGACAGACAGACATACAGATACAAAAAACAAAGATGCATCGATAGAGAAATACATATAGGCCTACACATAGTTTACTATTCTGTCTGAGCGGTGCATTTGTTCTACACAATTTGAGTAATACCATTTGTTCTTCTTGCTCTTGAACACACCCTATATACAATGAACTGTCGTAGAGATCAGATTGAGAGCTACCCAATAGAAACACACCATACGGTCATCTGACCAATCCAAATGTATTACGCTATTGTTACGTAGACCTTTCGTCCAATCGGGTTTACGTCTACTTGCGGGCCCGACTCTCTCTTCAACCTTCTGTTTTCTGGAGGGGCACCTTCAACCAGCTCCGTGGTGCACTGGCATTGGCTTCATTAACTAAAAAAGTCTTAGTTTGAATTCAGAAATTAACTCAAAACACAATGTCTTTTCTCACTATCAGCCGGATAGCACCTAAGCTTCTCAATTCAAAGGTAAGAGACTGTTTTATTTTCAACCAAACCCGTGGACGTTAGCTTTCCAAGTGGAACATAAGCTGGCTATCGATGGAGCTAATGACAAGCTAGCTATGTGTTGCTCAAAGTGTGGCGGCTAACGGCAGCCCTTCAAGCACATTGGAACAAGTAAAGTAACCGATCGATGAACGTATCATCGGCGCAAATATACAAGAAGTCTGCAGCTTTAAAGTTTTAAAACGGTGTGCGTTTTTGTAAAGCGGGGGGAATTAAAATGACAAAATAATTTCAATTGACACCTGGGACCAGCGTTGCCCGGCCTGCCATTCAGGGACCCCCCGGCGTGTTTTACTGGCTGGTTTTACCGGCTGGTTCACCATCAGGTTTCACGGAACCGGTTTACATTGTCCATTGGCCTTGTTGTTAGTACACCAAGTGGCAAATTCACTTGATGTCTTTTCCCCTCATTTGACCTTCACGTCAACGTTTACGTTGCCTGGGGATTTAAATTCAACTTACTTGCGAAGGATCTTCTCACATGAAACGTTGTAGTTGACATAAGTAGAACAAGGTAAACCAGCCACACTCATTTATTTCCAGAATGTACAATTGCTGTATGCACAAGTAATTGTGTGTGTGTGTGTGTGTGTGTGTGTGTGTGTGTGTGTGTGTGTGTGTGTGTGTGTAAACGTATAAATGTATAAAAGTAGATACTTAACACACATTGATGGTGGCTCATATATATGCTCTATTGTGCCGCTTTCAACCTGCTACAGTAGTGCTGATTTGTTATTTGGTCACAATAACGTATGACACTGTGTCCACCTACTGCCTTACTACAGTGGCCTCCTCATGGCATTGACCTCTTTCACACAACAACGTTGACACCACATAATACATGGAAATGGTTATGTCCAGTGATATGTCATTAAACCTCAGCTCAGTCTCAATATGGGACCATATAACTCCACACTGGGAGCTGTGCAGCTCATGGTCATCCTAACCTGTTCACTCTTATCAGTGGGAATGTTTGTTCAAAAGCTTCCTTACAGTTGGCTGCTAAATCGTGGTCATATAATATAATGGATTTTTAATAGGAAGATGGTTGTTTTTGTGTTTTAACAAGTTTCATGCACAATAATATATGTTGTAGCAATAAGGTGTCATTGTGCCTAGCTTATATTACCCTGTTCTTTACAATTAAACATCTGTCTTGTATTCAAACGTAACAATGGTGTTTATTAGTGCCGTCATTTGTTGCTGCCATGTGTCTCCGTCGTTCGTGTATTTACGCGTTGAATTAAGCTCTGTCATCATTCAGCCTCAGGCATGCAAAAGAAGGCCTACGCTTCCACCTCTATCCTGCCGAGCAAAGTATAATCCCGCCCCTTCCAGGTGGAAGCCAGGGGTTACTAGTAACTAGAGCTCTGTAAGCGCGTGGCTGCGTCACACAGTCTCTCAGCCGTCAGGACAATAATGTATCTGCGGTGACGTGAGCGCATGTCTTTGTGTTTCGTCCGGGGAACCTCCAGGACCAACGTTCACGTCGCTAGTGAAGCAGGTCTGGGTTGCACTGAGTGGGCCAAACGCCAGCTGTCCTCAAGCCCCCTTACCCCTCACTCCTGCCGGGGAGTCCCGTTTCAGTGACGTTCCATAACCGATTCAACTGCTGCCTGTTCGCAACAAGATCACCGCTTTGTTCCCGAAGCCAGCGCCACCTCTATACTAGCAGATGGGATTAAAAAAGCCTATCTACCATACCTATTCCCATTTACCATACCTATACCTGGCAAAGTTCAAATATAAAATGTGTATAAAAAAGCTAATCAATCAATATTTGCAGCACTTCCCCAGATCCAAACATGGGGTGCAGTATTGTATGCACGGTCCATTGATGTTTGACTGAGTTGAAGATGAACATTGAGAGGCCGGTAGAATGCAGTTTTATTTATTGCTGTGGCATTACTAATTCTGTGATTATTTCTATATCACATAATCACTGAACATAACCTATCTCAAATCTCACCTTTTTTCCCAGGATATAGATGGAATGTTCTGGTCCCACTGGGCCTTACTGCTCATAAAATGTATTTAAAGCAATGCCTTTATAAGTAAGGTTGTGGCTCATTTGACTTTTTAATTAGTGAAGTGCAGAAAACGTATGGAATGCTATTGATGGATCGATGGATGGTAACTTGCCTCCTAAAAGTCTTTATTTCTTGTGTTAACCAGAATGCCACATCTGCCCTTGTGGCTGCCAGACATGTCAGCGCATCAACTGTAAGTAATCCTTATGTTTTCCCTAAACAACCTAATGCCGCATGTTTTGGGTTCACAAAGATGCCCTTTTCCAAGCCAAATGTTTTACAAAGCCTGTTCAAGCAGTGTTGGGGACTCGTTCATAAGCAGAGCCTCACTGTTTTATATGTCAGACTTGAGGGTAAAATAATGAACCAGTTACTGTATTTTTTTTGCAGAATCTGAAGGATGTTCTGGCAGACCTTATTCCCAAAGAACAGACCCGGATCAAGAACTTTAAAAAGCAATATGGCCAAACCAACATCGGCCAAATTACCGTCGATATGGTGAGTAACTGCTGATATTGCAATGATAACATTCGTATTGCTAAGATTCGAAAACATTTTCCGTCAAATGCACACACACACGTGAATGCTTGAGAACGTAGGATCCCTTTATATTCTCTTCACCTTGCTGCTGGTCGACAGTTGGCTAATGACCTCATGTTCACATGCGTAGGGCAGTGTGAGCATAGGGCACTGTCACAGCGGACATTTTTAGCTGAGTCACAGAAGCGCTGACCCGTCATTGGCCACCCAGCAAACCTATGTAGGTCCCATATATGGGACAACCATCACAGCAATGTCGTTTGACATGTTTCTCTTCAGCCTGCTAGATGTCAGCATGCTAGACATTTGGCCGCTACATTGTATTTGAAATGTCATTTTTGCTATACTTGGTGCAGGGTTTCCCGGATACCCTCACATTTCACTCACTAATACCTGACGGATGACATTTTCTTAACAAATTCCACTCAAATGATAGCTCTTAGATCATGTAGGTTACCCACTCTCGCTGGTGAAATGTATTCTCTGTCGGTACTCTGTAGTGCATTTCCGCTGTTCTGTTCTATACGCTGACACGCAGCATTCACATGTATTTTACATTTTTAACCAGTTTTATCGATGGGGGTTCTGTCACGATCAGATGTGAATACCGTGCATAATCAGACAGAACGGAGCTCTCCGTCTCCAGAGACTGTTTAAATTCAGAGATATATTAAGGTCTATATTATATAACTATATTACATAAGGTAGCCTGTTTTCTGTCAAATTGAATGCAGATGCTGACATGAACGGATGTGCACATTGTCGTCGTCATCCTATTGAAAAGTGAATTTGTTTGTAGAGGCGGTCTGTCGTTTAGCCTCGCCAGCTGTGGGAAACCCTGCTGAAACGTTACATGTGGCTTACAACAATGTACTGTACTTTGACCATTTTGATAAGAGCTTAGAGGTTATGTATTATCTTGACACCGTCACGAACCATTCTAAACCAGATGATGGTGTAACTACTGAAAGCATGATGATTCATGTGGTAATTTAGGTCACCTTTAACATGTGGCACGTCTCTCTCTTGTGAATGCACAGGTGTATGGCGGTATGAGGGGAATGAAGGGGCTGGTGTACGAGACGTCTGTGCTGGACCCAGATGAGGTGTGTATGCTAAAGGTCAAAGATAACAAAAAGCACCATGGTTCCGCATTTTCCAATGCTAATAGATTAGCTGAAGCTAAGAAGGCTACATTGTGCTATGAATGTGGTTAATCCCGTTTTTCTTTCTCTAAACTGGTGTCCAGGGCATCCGTTTCCGTGGCTACAGCATTCCAGAGTGTCAGGACCTCCTGCCCAAAGCCCCCGGAGGTCAGGAGCCACTGCCAGAAGGTCTGTTCTGGCTGCTGGTCACAGGACAGGTGCCCACTGAAGAACAGGTGAGCGGACGCTTCACACGAGGTTATAGTGGGGCGAAGTGCTCTGTTAAACATATGCCGAGATGGACATTGGTGATGCGATGGCTATTATACTATGGGAGGGTCGGTCTCTGTGAGAGTGAAAGTGTTCGGTCAGCAGATCCTGCTGTGCTCTTGTAAATACCAGCGTACGCGAGTACCGCGTGTTAGCCGTCAATGGAAAAGACTGGAAAAGCAAGATTTGTCAAGTGGCCTGCTCCTCCTCACTGGGCTTGTGTCCTCCTGTAGGTCAGCTGGCTGTCCAAAGACTGGGCGAAAAGAGCTGCTCTCCCCTCCCACGTGGTCACCATGCTGGACAACTTCCCCACGAACCTGCACCCCATGTCCCAGTTCAGCGCCGCCATCACGGCGCTCAACAGCGAGAGTGGCTTCGCTCGGGCCTACTCCGAGGGCGTCCACAAGTCCAAGTACTGGGAGGTGAGCTTCACTCCCACACGCATACGCGTGGTTGTCGTCATCAGAGTCTTTGCAAGGTTAATCACGCCGTGGTTCTTTTTGGTTGTTTTGACTCGGTTGGCTTCGTTGTGTCTGTGTGCGCTTGTCCTAGTTTGTCTACGAGGACTCCATGGACCTGATTGCCAAGCTGCCCTGCGTTGCGGCCAAGATCTACCGCAACTTGTACCGCGAGGGCAGCAGCATCGGCGCCATCGACTCCAACCTGGACTGGTCTCACAACTTCACCAACATGCTGGGCTACAGCGACGCCCAGTTCACTGAGCTCATGAGGCTGTATCTCACCATTCACAGGTACAGTACGACGTGTAGCGACACGGTGTGCTGGTGCCGGCTTAGTCACGACTCTGAGCACAACGCAGCATACCGTCATGGTGTAATTATACAAGTGTAGCACGGGTGTATCACACTTTTGTGCCCAAAGGCTTTATGAAATATGTCTTCATCACCAGATGAAGGCATCGTCATCCATTCATTGATTGTTGAGTCTGTTGCTCACATAAATGTATTTGATGCACCCTTTTCTTACACAATGCCACAAATAGCCACAAATCTTTCCCCTCCCGTGCCCAGCCCCATTCCCCCTCTGAGTCAACGGATAGGATTGCTGTGACGTTGATTACCTTCTGCCCCCTAGTGGCCACACGAGTGTAGTTGCTTGTGCAGCTCAATGGGCATTCTCCACCAATGCGATTTGTCGAGTCTGTTTGAATGGATTGTCTCAACAGATTGTTTTCTTACGCCCTGCTTTCTGCCCACTTGTCCTCCTCCAGTGACCACGAGGGAGGCAACGTCAGTGCCCACACCAGCCACTTGGTGGGCAGTGCTCTGTCTGACCCCTACCTGTCCTTCAGTGCGGCCATGAATGGCCTGGCTGGACCTCTGCACGGCTTGGCCAACCAGGTCTGTCCTTAATGCCCTTTCGATGTAATATGTGGGTTGTAATTAGTAAATACGCTTATTGCATATTCATATTCAATCTCGACTCGCATTGATTGCATTTCAAATGTTCCCCTGTATTTCTGCACAAGCGTTAATGTCCGCCATGACATCATATGTATTTATCATTTTATTTGACAGTGCTCTCCTTCCTGATGTCAGTTGTCTCTTCTGTCCCTCAGGAGGTGCTGGTGTGGCTGACGGCGTTGCAGAAGGAGTTGGGTGGAGAGGTGTCTGACGAGAGAATGAGAGACTACATCTGGAACACTCTCAAGTCTGGCAGGGTAAAGACCTCCTGTCTTAACCCCACTATAGATAACCATAGCAAACACGGCACCTTGACCCAGTGTCTAACAACCCCCCCCCCCCTCTCTCTCTCTCTCTGTGCTGTAGGTGGTGCCTGGCTATGGCCATGCTGTACTGAGGAAGACAGACCCACGCTACACCTGTCAGCAGGAGTTTGCCCTGAAACATCTGCCCAACGACCCCCTGTTCAAGATGGTGGCCCAGCTGTATAAGATTGTGCCCAATGTGCTGCTGGAGCAGGGCAAGGCCAAGAACCCATGGCCCAATGTGGATGCCCACAGCGGGGTGCTCCTGCAGGTAAGGGGCCAAATTGGCATGGAACAGATTCCAAACAAACTTTTTCAAATCGTTTTCAGGCCGGTACTGTTATAGTTTGTTATCGTCATTCAGGTTATTGATTTCAATATGTCCGTATATTGTCCGTGGCGTAGTTTATCATGACAAAATGTTCGGCTGTAGTTTTACAATAGCGACCGCCAGGAACGTCCCGACATCAAAACTTAAAGTGAAATGTATAGCAGCATAGCGCTGCTGTGGTGGTGTATAAAAAAAAACCACACGTCTTAACAGCAGCTAATTCAGTTTGAATGGGGAAAAAAGCGCCTACAAAACGAGTATTCGCTGAGATTTGGACCGTGTATTCGATTATCATTTTTTGGTATTTCTCGCATCCCTTGTAATGAGTTGTAAAAAAATAAAAAAAAATAACATTTTCAAATCGACCCTTGAGAATCACATGAGGCGATTCCCCATACGTGCTCCTCCTGACCAGCGTTTCTCCTCCCTCTCGTCTGCAGTACTACGGCATGACGGAGATGAATTACTACACCGTGCTGTTCGGCGTGTCCCGGGCCCTCGGGGTTCTGGCCCAGCTGGTGTGGAGCAGAGCGCTGGGCTTCCCGCTGGAGCGCCCCAAGTCCATGAGCACAGATGGACTCATGGGACTGGTCGGGGCTAAGTCCGGCTGAGCCAGATGCCAGCTGAAATGGAGG
>OMNO01056947.1:0-10719 GCA_900303215.1 Trachyrincus scabrus
GGGGTATGTTGCCATACTGGGAGGGTATACGGATATGTATTGTACATCACAACAAAAGAACACATATATGTTGTGCTTTTCAAACCAAAGTAAAATAGAAAAAGGAATAAATAAAATACTAATGTGTGTCAAGTGCAAAAATGTATGGTTGAATCTGTTTGCATTGTGTAATCATAATAATTAGACTAGCAACATGTATGGGAATGAAGACTGAATTATTGGTACATTTCAGACAATATGAATGAATGTATGAATTCATGCCCAAAGCGTGTTGCTTCTCTGGCTACCGTGGTCGTCAGACAAGCCATATGTGTTGTCAAACGCGAGTGTTTCATGCTTGACCAACAGTGGTCGTCGTTTTTATTGGGGTTGAAAGTTCAACCCATGATGCTGAGCAAACCCTTTCATTTCTCTTAGGAGCAAAGAGAGAATATCACTCATTGGCTACCCCCGGGATATCGCATTATCATAACAATAGGTGAATTGCCAAGGACATGACCACAACCCTGGAGGATTAAATCAATATTTTGCCCTGGTAACCAAGCGCAGAGCATAGCAACCATTACCCACCACAACACCACAGCAGCATGCAATTGAGACAAAACTAAAAATACTGGTTCATCCATCAAGTTCTCAGAGAAAGCCATGTCAAACACATAATGTCGCTGTAGAAATCCAGTTTGAAAAATGTTCACATGGGGGAATGAGATCACAATGGCTGACGTGATGTCTGTTGTGATTATATATATACATATATACATGCATATACATACATATATATATATATATACATTATATATATATATATATACACAATGTCTTTTGCCGATGAGGCATCTTGTGAAGCCCTTATTTACAGTAAAATGAAACAAGGCAGTGAAGTGCCAATATCTATCACAATATCTATCACAATCCTCACACAGCACAAACACACATTCATTGTAGGTTTTAGAAAGAATTTCATTACAATCTAGAGAATTATTTAATACCGCTTTTTTGTCCCATCAGTCAGTCAGAGTACCGATAAATGTGCTCCTGTCACAATGTTGATGGATGAGGTCTCACGGTTCTTACAAAGCAATATGTGAGAACATGGCAAAGGTTGTATATAGCTTCATATCGCTTTATTTGTATTTTTATGTATTCTACTTCTAACAATGTTAACATCATTGAATCCATCGCCTATTGCTTAAAATGGCAGTTTGGGGTGGATTTGGCAGTAGTAGCATAGCTGCTACTTTGTATAGAACATAAACATGACTGGTGCAGGCAAGCATGCAGAAGCACACCGGTACTGCTGAACACCAAGTAACACCAACAGCGTTACTAAAAAGACCAGTAGCCAAGGCAGGCAATGCACAGCATGTTGATAGACCTCGTGTTTGTGTGTCATTATTAAAGTACACAGCTGGCTACGGAGGATAGCCACGCTGTTTGGAAGGGTTCTGTTATCTCCTGACCTGCTCTGTATGCCACTGTCTTGTTCTGCATTAAGCAAAAAGCCAAAACCATACTTTACCAAATGAATAGTAACACAAAGGACCTGCCTTAAAGGATAACTTTGGGATTTTTCAACCTGGACCCTATTTTCCCATCATTTTGGGTCTAAGTGACTAATGACCGAGACTTGGTTAGACACAATAACAAACAGAGAGGATCAAGCGAAAGGTAAAGAAAAAAGTTTGATTTCTCTGTAGGGATACTTTCCATAATGTTGTCAGATACAGATGCCTGTCAGTGGCAAAAACAAGCACTTTTAGAGGATGTACACTGACGGGGCACTATTGCCCCCAAAAGGGTTACATCGTAGACATTTCGCTCAACACTGGACAAATTTCAAAAATTGTTGTCACTTCGACCCAAAATAAGGGGAAAATACAGTCCAGGTTGAAAAATCCCAAAGTTACACTTTAATGCAGTGCTTGCAGTGCATTTGATTTTCACTGAATGAAAAAAGAGCAAGTATATGTTTTTATTGAATGCCTACATGCATACATACATATCTTGATATTCGGTATTAGAGAATAATGAATGTTCTCCGTTCCGCATGCATTTGCATCTGTAATAACGCCTAAACATTGACTAAAAGAATGTAGATAGGTTAATATGCACAGTGCATTTATTTGCATGCCCTGGATGTTGCTTTTGCAAATATATTAGCCTTCTAAAAACTGGTAGTACACACGCCTGCATTTCTGTTGTTGCAAATGGAGGTGGAAAGTGCTTGGCTCCTCAACAGTAATTGGCTTTCAAGTGGCTGGTAGAATGCGCAGCATAATGCAGTGAATATTAATAAGGGAGAGATATTTGAGTCACTCCATACATTCTTTCTACATTATGTCTCTGTCTTTATTGTATTTTGAATGTGACTTTAACACTAGTGGTCCTGAATACATATTCAGGCAGATACGTTCAGTGGATGCATAATATCTGTTATTATATAGAATAATCTGGAAAATGGATGCTTTTGAACCTGGTCAGTTTGGAAATAGTGGGTTCCTCTGAGGCTAGTATGTACAGTACATTAAGTACATTAAGGCCATTTTCTCCTATCAATACCTTCGAAGAAAAAAAAATGCATTACTAGTGAATTACTTAAAGGGGAATCTCACTTTTAAACATCATTTTTATACCTACCCACTTTTGTGTGCACTCCAGACAGTTTTTAGGTTGCTTGCGTCAATATTAGATATTTGATAACCGTGTGAGCAACCCCTTCCAATAGAAGCCAATTCAACATCAAACTCCACGTTAGACTCATTGTAAACACACGTCCCTGCTTCTCATGACTGATATTTGGGGCTGAAGGATACGCAGCGACCACAATGAAGCCTATGACTACCAAGACGACCTCTGAAGCCTGGAGCTGTAGGCCTACCCACCGTTTTCAGATCGTTGGTCAAAACCCCTCGAGGTAGGTACTAAGCGGGCTGGCTAACGCGATCGCATCTGTCTGTGATACATAGGATGTCTACGGCTAGACAGCTTGCTGGCTGTTGTTAGAGGGTTACCTAACAATAATAGACAATGTTATTGTCTGCAGGTTCGCCCACATCAGAAGTCACGCAATGATATGCATCCTCGAGTTTGACACTAAACTGCCTGGGTCTACTTCCTGCATTTGTAAAGGAAACCAACAAAACAGCATAAAATATTAACATAATGCAATAACTAATCAAAAAATGAAGGTCAACACATTTATTAAAAGGACAATATCATGAGAAGCAGGGGCGTGTGTTTACAATGAGTCTAACGTGGAGTGATGTTGAATGGGCTTCTATTGGATGGGGGCGGGGGTTTGCTCACACGGTTATCAAATATCTAAATATTGCAGCAAGCAATCTAAAAACTGTCTGGGGTGCACACAAAAGTAGGTGTTAAAATTACCCCAGAAGTGTTTTAAAGAGGAATTCCCCATTAACTGGTTTGTTCTCAAACTCCTAGTAATGTTCGACACTAGCTGGCATGCGTTTCCTTGCTAAACGCAGCTCAGTTTGTGGGTAAATCCAGGACATTCTTAAAGAAAACCCCAGAACGCTTCCTTCTGGCTATAAGTCATTCCTCAACTGTTCCATCTCGACAAGTGTGTTGATTGATGTGAACTGTTAAACGAAACAGGTCTCTTTTACATATTCATAGTTGTGATTAAAACTGCTGGAAGCGCTCACTGTATCTAACATTTCATGAATCACCTGCCTCATACAATGTCTACAGTTTAAGTTTCATTTGATTATTTCCAATTCCACATCATCCATGTTGATGTCTTCTTAATCTGCCCAAGTGTTAAGTGCTAACCTTAAGAATATTATATTCCATATTTACAATGATTATATTCCATATTTGATCCTTTTGTTGGCTGGCATTTTTTGCAGGTAAATTATTATTATGTTATTATTATTGTTATGAATTCCTTCTTTTATATGCCATTGGTGGTGGTACGGGCCATAATTCCTGGCTAATGTG
Organism: Trachyrincus scabrus; assembly: GCA_900303215.1. Lineage (NCBI taxonomy): Eukaryota > Metazoa > Chordata > Actinopteri > Gadiformes > Macrouridae > Trachyrincus > Trachyrincus scabrus. Next base: position 3,964 of record OMNO01056947.1, read on the forward strand.
TAAATATAATAGGTGACCAAGAAATTAAGTATATGGGTCTTTTCCAGCTTAAATAGCAAAAAAATTAAATACATTTGAACATTTAACATGAGCAAATTGAAAATGGGATTCAGACTTGGGCTAGGGGAAAAAAAGGTGACAGGGAAGTTTATTTGCAAGTCTATTTTCTTTTGAAAAAGGGAACTATATTTGATGTCGCCAAAATAGACCGAAATCTGGATTTCCATTTTAACAGCACAGTCATCAAAATGTAGGCTACACAATGCTATGAAATAGTGCATTGTACCCAAAAATACTTCAATAGGCAAGACTGGAGCAGACAGATTTTTTGAACCCCCTTCGTCAATGAACAAAGAATTTCCACCTCAAGTGCATCACATGACATGACAACCATCATTTGAATGAATGTGAGAAATGTGTTCAGAATGCATGGGGAGGAGAACCCTCAGGTGTAAATCTTACCTACAGGCTAATGATACCTTTGTCCTGTGTTCTGTGAATGTAAACACACACTATTATTGCTCTGAAACAAGAGAATGGGATTATGAGGATTTGTGATTAAGAGCAAAACATATATGTCCTACCACCCTAAAAGTTATTACCAAGGTTTGTCTTGATAATGGAATTGATGAAAATGTATAAAATGTGTGCATACACTTACCTTATTATGAGTTCCTTGCAGAGGCGTGCAAACTGAGGGGAACGAATCTGCTTGGGGAGCAAGAAAGCGGAGTCAACAGATGTTTGCTATGCAACACAGTGCATACAGGTAACCAATTGCTGCAGTGGACCTTGTAGACGTCTTGTGGAGCGAATTGTTCAGCTTGTTGCGAGTGATAAGGTCCAGGACGCTGTCATACTTGCTTGACTAGCAGAAAGCATGTAGACTGTACAGTAATGTGTCTTTAGACACTTTAGATAGGATCAAAAGTGTCCCACAAATAAAATAATGGCGACTTGTTTTTAGTTCTGAATCAATATTGTTATTATTAATAATAGCAGAATTCAGAAGAAATACAATTTGGATAAATTGGGTTGTTTAACTCCAAATTACACAGGTTTTGTTTTAGGACAATGAATGAGGGTGGAGAAATGTGAACAATATGGATAGGATATAAAGGGTTGTATAATGACGAGACTAAGTTCTGCAATGACAAATCGGTGCTCATCTATTAAACAGATAACAGATAACCCTTTATCTGCCAGAATGGACAGACACGCTCTTTAAGTAGTCTGGCAACAGCATTAGACATTGTTTTGTATCGTAGATAATACATGTGCATTACAAATGCTATGGGGTTGTGGGGCAGCATTCGTTACATTTTGGGGTGAGACACAACATACCCGTTTCTGGGGAATACAGAATGAGGTTATGATCCCAACAAAATGCGTGTACTCAAATGTAGGTCTTTCAGAGGAACGATCGATAACATTAGACGTATACTATAAGTACAATAGAGAACGTAGGATTAAATAAGACCGTGTTACACATAGTGTAGGATCTACCCTATCGAGATCTTAATAGGCATGTTGGTCGCTGCGGACATAATGTATTTGTAGTAATGGCTGTGCATGCGTTAACTAGTGCACGGGCGACACCTAGTGGATTTTACTCAGTGTTGTTTTTTTAAAATATATTTTACTCAATGTATTTCACTCAATGTATGCCAATGATGTATTACAAATGCTCAAAAAGTGGATACCATCGCTTGAAACTACCATTTCGCAGTGTAAGCAATACGCGAATGTTGTTTACGCGCACTAGCAGCGAACACGTGTGTTAGATGAGCGGCTAATTATTTGAGCGCAATATTAAACAGGTGCGCCATCGGGGAGTACGGATCCTCTTCCATACTTGAAATCGGAAAACACTCAAACGATCCTCATGTTTATGAGGCAACTAGAATGACTAATGATATACAAAAAAAGAAGGGGAAGGTCGGAGGAGGAGGTGAGAAGAAAGCAAGGAAAAAGGGCAAGAGAAGAGAGACTTACGCGATGTACATCTATAAAGTTTTGAAGCAGGTGGGTGTGTCAAGTTAGACTCGTAGTGTGTGTCCCCACCCCCCCAAAAAAGTTGTCAACTAAACTAATTTTCTCGTGTGTTTTAGGTCCACCCCGACACCGGCATTTCGAGCAAAGCCATGAGCATCATGAATTCCTTCGTTAATGACCTTTTCGAGCGGATTGCTACGGAAGCGTCCAGGCTTGCTCAGTACAACAAGCGCTCAACCATCACTAGCCGAGAGGTGCAGACCGCCGTGCGGCTCCTGCTCCCCGGGGAGCTGGCCAAGCACGCCGTGTCGGAGGGGACCAAGGCTGTCACTAAATACACCAGCTCCAAATAAAACAAGTGGACTTTATTTACATATTTGATATGTAGCCTACTAAGAAAAAAATATGTAAAACTTATTTATTTTTGTATTTGTGTTGAGTTAAACATTTTGTTGGAATAAATGCACACAGACGTTTACGTCGGCTGTATTTTGCTCGAGTTGAAGTGTACGCGAGTGAAGTTTCATTTACCACCACTAGATGGTGGTGTAGGCTACTAGTTTGTTGACAATGTATCGTGGTTTCATGACTTGTGGACTTATGGAAACTTTTAGGCATTGTTGAACGGAACTTATAGGCTAACAATTAACAAACGGAATGATCGGCATTCATAAAGCGCTTTCCTACTCTGGCCACTCAAAGCACTTTTGATCAATAAGACATTTAGTCTGTTATAACGAATGTTAATCACAAGTTTCCAGAGCTTGCCACGGCTGATGAGCAGCCAAGAGTAACGAAAGTCTATTTTATGATCTGAAACAAGGAAAAACGAAATACAATATTTGAATTGCCGATGCTGTAGTGCATGTAGGTAGTATAATGTTTGGTATTTTTACTTGATTGACAAAATCGATTAATCATTTATCATAATTACAACAGGTTGCAATTCATGTAATTAATGTAATAGTAATTTCAGCGCTATAGGCCTAACAAGTAACATTCTTAAGTAAGTCATTCTTTTAGCATCAAACCCATTTCTGTTTTGCCATTAAACAGACAAATATGCAATTACCAGTTAAAATATTAATATTTTAATGTATTCTATGTTGACTATTTTCAATTATGTGTATAGCTATATGAATACTAATTATTTTATTCTAATATTTAATATAATCTTGTATTAATATATTATTGTTGTACATGGTCCATTGATTGTCCAGTTCTTTGGAACACAATGAAAAATGTGCATGGTCTGTGACATCACCACTCACAACCAAACATAGAATGTTCGGTCAGGTCAGTCAGTCAGTCAGTTACATTTCCAGTGTATGCATGCATACCCTTGCTGTGTGATCGAGTAAAATAAGTACATTCAGTTAGTTTTGGATTTGTGGATTTAATTGTGTCAAGTAATTGCACTTGGCACACGTCATCCATATCATGGCCTGCCAGCCTGTACGAGCCTATGAGCCTCTGCCTTCTCTAAGACAGACGAATAGAGATTTAGGTGACTTTTTATATCTTCATACATTTGTTCTCTTTGATATTTTGATTGGTCAGTATCTTAACATTACATGTTCATGTTTTGGTCGTTACACTGATTTCTATGTCTGAACTGGGGCCACGCTCCTAACCGGATACCTCATATAATACCTCACTAAAGGCAGCAGTGGCTGCCAGGCAGAAAGCGCTCAGGGTTTGAAGAACCGTCTGCTAAAGAGAAAGGCCAACTCTGAGATATGCCAAATACCCACCAAGAGGCAGAGGATCTGCTCACATCCTCCCCAGGCGGTGGCGGAGAAGGTGGAGGACTCCACCCACTCAAACATGGAGACGGATGGAGACTCAGGGATGTCTGGGTCTCCAGCCGCATCCCAGGATGCTAGCTGTTCCTTCAGTGGTACCAGCTCATCAGCAATTAAAGAGAGCTCCGACCACAGCACCACCACCTCCTCCTCCTGTCTGAAGACCCACAGCAAAGGTCAGACAGATAGATAGATAGATAGATAGAAAGACTTTGAGACCGGTATTATTTAATATTAATATTTAATATTTAAACCCCGTCTTTCTCTTCAGACTGCCAGGACTTTGTGCGGAGGTGCCTGGCCAAGCGACCTGTGGGCCGTCCGCCTCTGGACCGCCGACTGTTCGACCGCTTGCTGTAGTAGAGCACCCTGAGGAACCAGGGGACATCCCTGTGGATATGTCTCGCGCTTCGCAGACCCACACATCCCACGACAGTTGTGAAAATAAAACACAGCAACTGAAAAAACTGTAAAAGAAAATGTTATTGTGGATCGATATCATTGGACAAAGATAGTCTCGTTGATGGTCTCGTTGACCAAGACAATGACGATGATAAAAAACACTGATAATGAATAGAGCGTAGACGGAAGCATAACATTATAGTTCATGTGTGGTTCATGTGTACATCACAGCTTCAAGTAACACGTTCACTTAAAGGGACTAAGTGCAGGGTTTTTACATCCATAAATTGCTTTCAATTGCCAATATATGAACAGGTTGTAAGTTAACTTAAAAAATGGGACCTTCCCCGACTTTCTCTGTTGCGTATAACAGCCTGTGGTCTGATTTCTATTTGAACCGAGCCGGTTTAGCCAGGAAAAATGAAGTGACGTCTAAAGCACAAATAATTGCAAAATGTTTGTTCATTCATAACTTTGTACAACGTTTATTTATGATTATAACTAACATTACTTTATGATTGTTATTGTCTCAATCCATTGAGCTCGCTCTCCAGTGCTCTGAATGCACAAGCTCCAGCAGGCTGCAGTACACTTACCGGCCAAAGGGGCCAGTAATGAGAAGGAATGTCTGATTCTTACACATAGTACCTTTGACTTCAGTGGCATCGACATTCATTGTTGTTCATAAAATACATTAAACAAGTCAAAGAGGCGTCCTGTTGCTTTGGTCAACATAATCGTATAGGGTAAGGAAGAGCCTAACACTGTGCCCAGCACAGGAGGAGTGGGGGTGCATGGCAACACAATGGACCAAGCAATAATGATTTATTATAGGAACGTCACAGGGGAAACAAGGGAACCGAGAACAGTGCCAAAGAAAATAAAGTATTAAAAAACAACTAAACTGCCTAACGGAAAACTTACTAATGTAAATAGGCCTACAAGGGGTGGCACCCATTCCTATCTTAATGTTCTAAACACAGGTACCGCTACGTGATGGAAAATGTAAACCCATGAGAGGCTTACTTGTCTTCTTGCTCCTGTGCGTATGACCAAACTAAATAAAAACACTGTACCGTGTACAGTGGTGAACAAATATTAGAGAAGAATTATCTAATAATGGCGACTGTGGAAACCTACCTAACAACATGCAAGTAGCCTACTCTTAACTAATGAACAAACAAATTAATATTACTAACACAGAAACAAGTCGACTACTCAGACGACACACACACTTCTTACTCTTTCTAACCAATAACAAACTACCAGCGACCAACGGTATAAACTAAATAACCCTCCTCTCTCTTGCACGCCAAACAACATAGAACATAAAGGCGACGGATCGTCCTCTGATTGGACAACAGGGAGAGGGGGATGATTGGACACAGGGGATGATTGGACACAGGTGACGACGACACACCATTGACGAACACCTGCGGGAGACAGGAACAGAACAGAAAACAATAGGCCTACAGACACAAGACACCACAGAGACCCATACACCACCCATTTGTGGGGAACGTAACACTGACGTTACACACATCAGTATAGGAAACAAGAACAAGACGGAAATATTGCCATAGATTGGGTTTCATAGACACGATGTATGCAATTTATAATGTCGTGACTCTCCTTTTTGCAAAGTTTTTCCCTTTCTGTATAGATGGTACTGTATGCTGTGTTCAGTAGTTTACTCTGTAGGAGTAGGAGATGAGGAGAGAAGACAAGGAAATGAGTGGAGACAAGGAGGAGAGCAGACAAGGAGAAGAGAGGAGACGAGTAGAGGAGAAAACACATCGCCTACAGACGCTGTCAGTGGTGCTTAGGAATTGATCAGACAGACATCTCAGTCCATCCGCGTTTTAGCGTTTTGTGCATCGCTTGTCTCCAGGCTAATCTCCCCGTCCTCTGATTTGATTTCATTCTTTTTCTGCTTCCTTACATTTCTGGCTTTGCTTAAAATTGTGCAACAACTGAACGTTTTTAATGTGTAACTCACTGTGGAGTGTGTGTTCTGGGGCTGGGTGAGGCTGCACACCTGTGGTGCATTGGCCAATCAAGACCCACAGGTTAAACCAGCCGTCGCCACACACACTCAGGAGGAGCGCTAGCATGTCAGCACGTACCACCTGCTCTGCCTGTTCAAACGCTACAATAAACCGGTTTAACCATCATCTGCCTGTGTCCTACTGTTGGAGAAGCCCTCAAAGCCATTGTAGATGGCATATGGCATGAGGAAACTGCCACATTGGCATCTGGCACTTCTCCAACCAAGGGTAAGGACACAGAAGGGCTGCCCAGGGACGCACTGGAGCCACCAGCCAGGGTGGCGGGCAGCCACCTCCCAGCACCGGCCCTTTCCCCGATGGCATTGACGGCCGGTGGTGGAGCCCAGCGGGGGACGGGGAGGCACCGCAGCGACCGCTACAAGCAACCGTCTGTGGCTAGCCGCCCTTGGATCTAGCCGCAGCAGCCCAGGTTCAGCCACGCCTCTGCCAGCCAGCATAGCAGCCCCAGGCTCCAGGAAGGAGGTGGGGGGGGATGATGCCTCGTC
>OMNO01056949.1:0-11622 GCA_900303215.1 Trachyrincus scabrus
TTATTATTATACATTATTGCTATTTTCCTCATAACATGACACGTATGTAGGAATTTGTTATTGTGAAATGGTATTAATTATTAACGGGAGGGTCGGACTTGGTGTTTCTCCAAGCACAGATTGACAGGAAGACAGTGGGGTAGACAGGAAGACAGTGGGGGAGACAGGAAGACAGTGGGGGAGACAGGAAGACAGTGGGGTGGACAGGAAGACAGTGGGGTAGACAGGAAGACAGTGGGGGAGACAGGAAGACAGTGGGGAAGACAGGAAGACAGTGGGGGAGACAGGAAGACAGTGGGGGAGACAGGAAGACAGTGGGGAAGACAGGAAGACAGTGGGAGAGACATGAAGACAGTGGGGGAGACAGGAAGACAGTGGGGAAGACAGGAAGACAGTGGGAGAGACAGGAAGACAGTGGGGGAGACAGGAGAACCAAAGTGACAGGGTCAGAGAGAAGACAGCTGAGGGGAGTTCTTCTCCCAAGCTGCAACAAATGACGAGAGAGCTGACTTGTTCAGACTGACTAGAGAACTGACTGGTTCACACTGACTGGTTCACACTGACTGGTTCACACTGACTGGTTCACACTGACCTGAGAACTGACTGGTTCACACTGACTAGAGAACTGACTGGTTCAGATTTCATGAATGCCAGAGTCCATACAAGATCAGGAATTTAGCAAATGCGAAAGAAGTCTTTGGTGATCTTCAAACATCAATCGAATCCTGTATGTTGCATTTATTATTGATATTGCTGTATAAATTAATGATGGATCCAACCACAAACATGTTCAAGGTAGAGTTTCTGAATCTCATTTAAAGTTATCACATTTGAGCCAAAATTGAGCTGATTTTTACACACACACAGTGAGTTCATTTTCAGTGTGCCATCCGCCATTAACTTTTTTTTGAAGAATTGACGGATCTGAATTCTTATCTAGTATGCACCAAATATGTGCAGATGTGTAATGTACTGTGTACATATACTGTGTCAAACCTGCCATATTTTTTCCACTATCCGGCGTCATCTCTCTTGCAACTGACATTGGCATTGGAAGCTTAGCTCTACTGTCCTATTCTATCTGCATGCAAGTATATTGCACACAAAACTATGCCATTCCTATCTAGATCAGAAGTGATTCTCCAACTCAACTCAGTTCCCAGTTTCTTGAAAAGGAAGAACTAAGCATGATTAGGTTCTGTTAAAAAGATTAGGTTTCATTATGTCCAGGAAAGATGACAGCAATTACTATGGTCATTCGCACTCCTTTTCTGTCTGTGTCTCTATAGGTTGTACTTTGTCACCTCCTAGTGGGCCGAGTACATGCTAGCCAGTCATCATCGCAATAGTAAATTATTAACAAAAAACATTTGGCATAAAAAGAACCAAAATATATTTGGCAAGATATTAACTAATAAAGCACTACTTTTGCATACTGCAAAGCAAATGAATTCTATGTGAGAAATGTTGAGTGTTATATTTAATCCTGTATAGCTGTTGTGACTGGGTGGGCAGGGAAGTCCAGGCTACAGCCCTGCCATGACCATTTCCATCCATCAATCACCTGAACAGTGTTGGAGCATAGGAGGCAGTGCCTGGCGTGGTCTGACCCGAAGCCCAGCATGACATTCAGGGAAGGAGTGTCACTTACCCAGGAAATCCCATTACACTAAAGTATGATGGATATCAGTACTGGGCAAAACTCATATGTGGTCTGACATATAATTTGTTATAATTTGTAAAAAAAAAAAATATATATATATATATATATATATATATAAAATTGCTATGACCACATTCACATGTATACCTGCCTTTTAGGCTTACTTCTTTAAAACACATTTGTTGTGTTAGACACTTTTCATTTGTCAGTGTTTGAAAAGTATTAAGATGTAACCAATTTCCCTCCGGGGATCAATAAAGTATTTCTGATTCTGATTCTGATTCTGATGTTCACAGGCAAGGAAAAAAAGTATAATTTAATGAAACGGTACTGAAGCAAGTTAAGAGAAGCTTAAATTAATAGGCAAGAGTCTATACCTATTCTGATTCTTTCGCATATATTTTATACATAGTTTTGGACCAAAGCTTTTGGTGAAGGGACATAATAATATAGTAAGCTCCTTTTACCAATGCTTGTGGATTGTTAATTGCAATTTAATTCCATTGCAGTAAGGCTTATTTTTGAGAGGCAGAAGCTATCTTCCAGGTCTGCGCTATCTGTATCAAATGGGGCCCGGGCAAGGTCTATTTGAAAACATGCGTTATCAGTCGTACTAATCAATAAGAACAAACAACGGATGGCTGAGGACAAAGGTGAAAATAGATGAGAATCCCTTCCCTGTTAAGGAAGTCAAATGTTTTCTGAAAACTATTGAAATCAACTAAAGTTTGAACAAATAATATTTTAAGATTAGCATACAGTATGCATGCAATCTGTGTTTGATGCTCTGTCACAACAAGCCTATGCTGTAAATTGATGACAGAACATTAAACTTGTGTAACTTGGGATAACGGTTCCTTGTTGTGTGCCGAGATGTGCATGCAATATGGACATTTCAGCATATGTCATGCCTGTTTGACTATATTATCTGTTTGTGTTTGGTGGGGGGTGACTCATGTTGACATGTCTCTGAACCCTCCCTTTTATTATGCTTCATTCTGATAAGAGACAAGCCAACAGACACCAGGCAGCAAATCAAAGTTTCCCTCCAGCTTCTTCTAAGATTCCTTCTTAAGGTTAAGCTCACAAGTCATCTTCTTGTCGACGACTCTAGCAGGATCCTAATCAATCCACCACAAGGTATTGTCACACAGATGATGGGGTCAGAATAGCAGATGTTATCATGCTGTGACCAGATCGAGAGGACAGAACAAAAACAACAAGGGCAGGAGGTGTCACATTGTCTGGGAGGCCGTGATCCAGGCTGAAGAAGTATAAGAGTGTGTGTGCCTTAGAACCATTGGTTGAACGGGACTATGCTAAACCTGGACTGCAGTGAGTATAGCTCTACCTTCGACCAGTCCTGCGCCATGGTTGGATTTGACAACACAAGGGAATTACCTGTGGATATAAATATAGCAGGTATGATTTTGTGGTCTCCTCAATGCAATGTGTCAGCAAATACCAGCAAATGCTATTTATTTTTATTTAAGTGCAATGCAAATGTGTGATGACGGACGCTGGTCATAGCTGTAAATATCAGAGACTGGATTGTAAATTCAGTGGTCTGGTATATGTGTTTAATTTGTGATGGTCTCTTGCTTCATAGCCCTTTGCAAAGAAATATGGGTTCTGATGACCTCATTCAATAAAACAAGTCAACACACTACGTGCGAAGATTACGCGATGAAAGACATGAACATACTATGTTTGTTTAATTTATAAGTCATTATAAGTCATTATCATTTGAATTCCGATGTGCTGAATCAGTCCTTTTTCTTTGCAGTTTAAATAGGGATGCTCAACCAGCCGTCTGCAAATGCAGTTAAACGGGCGGCATATGTACTCTAATCTCTTCATTCAATCTCACTGATCTTTGACCACTGAAAGCCTTCCCATTGTTAAATTGTAATCCCTGGCTGCTCTGCCTTCAGAAACTAAGCATGCGATTTACATACACTATTGCCTGGGGCCATTATCCACGGACACAAGCACAGAAACACAACATCAAGAGAGAGTTTATTTGATGTTCAGCAGTTTTAGCAGAGACAATACTACAGCAATCAAATACTGACAAAATACAACCGAGAGAAACACAGAGGGAGACGAAATGGAAGCATTGCTCCTAATAGTGGAAAAGCATGTGGACTTTGGCCTGCTACTGCTGTATAACAGTTTTAATTAAAAGGGGAGTTTCTCTGTGGTAATAAGTAGCAGCTCTCCTCAGAAGCCTAAGCTTCGGGCAGCTCCAGATAACAATGACATATTTACCCTCCTTTCACTGCCATCACTGGTGCTAATCTGGCCTGACGCTAAATAGTCTCCTGTTGATGCCCCCAGTGCATGGACATTCAATCAACACTATTTTGTTTGAGGCTTAAAGCTCCACTGTGTAACTTTTCACTGCACGTTTGTTCAAATGTATGCAAGTTGCTAAATGTATATAGAATAAAAGCAATCCATCCATGACTCCATCCAGGGAATCATGCTCGCATTCAATTTGAGAGCAGGTGAGGTCAAAACGCATACCTGACTAATTTGTCAAGTGGAAAAGCAAAGAAAGATTTCACTATTAGTTGCTTCTTGCTTCGTGTCGACAACGTCACAGTCGTGCCAAAGAGCTAATGTTCTCTGGCGTTAACTCAGCCATGAGAGGCCGCTAGTGTGCTAAGTTGCACAGTATTTCTTATTATAATGCTCAACTGATGATGGAGTTGATGAATATTTGTTAGTTGTCTCTCAAGCCTTCACACTGTGTGGTTATTGTCTCTTTCAGGTGCTTGTGGGGCTTGTTAGTTCAGACACGGAGATGTTTATTTATTCATTGGTATGCAAACAAAAGGAGTTCCCATGTCTTAACAATAATGTCCGCTCACCACCTCGCCTCACACAGTTCTATATCTCATGATGTCTCCCATTTAAAGCTGCCATAATGCCAGCCCCCCGGGCAGCGACTACAGTGTACATAGAGCACTGTGGTGTGAAGCCCAGGAGGAACTGACTGCTCCATTATGTTTTAATTAACAGACGCAACAGTGGCGGCAGCATCCTCTGAAGGCAGTGGCATCCTGTGCTCCATATGTGCAGACCGGGCCACCGGCAAACACTACGGCGCGTCCAGCTGTGACGGCTGCAAGGGCTTCTTCAGGAGAAGTGTCCGCAAAAACCACAACTACACCTGCAGGTGAGACCCGCCAAGACATAATAAATGTTCTATTGATTGATTGTAGAGGAATAACATCAGAGGAGGACCTTACATACCATATTCTACAGTACATTCCACAGTGTCATCGCCTATGTAACTGTGCCTAATAATCACATAAATTATACTTGCTTATCACCACATACAGGAGGGTGACATGAGCAGCAGGTCACCCTCCTCTTCGTTCCTTCCCCACAGACGGATCCCATAACAATGTTCATGTCATCATGCCCTCCCTGTTCATTAAGTTTTGCCTATACACATTTCTCCTCCTCTCCAATGTCCTCAGAGGACTGCAGAACGCTTAACTGAATGGCCTTCTCTCCATGTATTAAACCTAAGAATTGCTGATCTTGGGTTGAATCATCTTTATTTACTTCTTTTGAAATCCTCATTGTTCCTCGACACATATTACTCTCACTGCTTTGAAAACCTGAAATAGAGCACAGGTACGAGTGACCCAAAGACATGTAATATACGAGCATATGTGCTATCCATGGCAGTAACTGAATCCATTAAAGAGTGAGATGTATCATGTATGACGAAGATAAAAAACATGTCGAGTGACATAGATACTGGGATCTGTCCAGGCATGAAACCAATAACCTATCTGCAATAACAATGAACTGAAAATCAATGGTGAGATACATAGCGGTGGTGGAGGCCCTACGCCCTCACGGAGGGATTGACGTAGCGTATGTCACACTGAAACGTGCACACATTGTCTGAGTGGTTGTCTGCCACGGCACGTCCACTCAAGAACTTCATTCAATCTAACAACATGAAAACTTCTCAGAAAGTGTCTTTTGGTCTGAAAGGACAAATCCTAATCTTTTTTTTCCATCAGAGAGAGTTCATTTCTTGGGCATGTTTATACTCGTCGTATTTTCTTTGTCTCAGGTTTAGCAGGCAATGCATTGTGGACAAAGACAAAAGAAACCAATGCCGCTACTGCAGGTTGCGCAAGTGTTTCCGAGCTGGGATGAGAAAGGAAGGTGAGAGAACCATAACCATTCTTTGCCAAAGTGACAAATTCTAATAAGGTATCAAACTACAACCATAGTTTGCATAAGCATTCAGCTGTAGTTTCTACTTACAGTGCAAGTCGTATTAAATAATGCAGTGTGTGTGTGTGTGTGTGTGTGTGTGTGTGTGTGTGTGTGTGTGTGTGTGTGTGTGTGTGTGTGTGTGTGTGTGTGTGTGTGACTGATCATATCTTCCATTGGCTGCCATAGATAAGTAGAGGGAAAAGATGGGGGTGAGTGGAGCCTCCTCACATGAATAATTAACATGCCAGTGTATGGGCAAATATTTGCTCTGTAGCTTTCAGTGCAGAGACGTCGTTCTCCAAATCCCTATACAGGGGAATGGTACATGAAATAGAGATATGTAACATCCCCTCAAGGTATATTTCAATAATATTCATTGAAATGTTTAGATTAGTAGTAAGTTTACATTCACCACTGCCGAAGAGCGTAGGTCATTGTGCTTTCAAACCTCACCTGGAGTTCCCTTTCAAATGAAAACCGTTTTTCCATTGGTTCGTTTTTCCATTGGTTGAGCTGGCAACATTTGCCTATGAAAAGTCACATTCCTTATATAGTCGGATCGTTGAAAATATACATACATTTGTGTTATTTCCTCCGTCTCCCACTGGCCACTGTCTCCCAAAGAATATGCATCTTGGGCATATTTAATATTATATAGTGCTGCAAAAATCTGCAAGAATGCATGTAAAATGATTGTATGTATGATTGATGGTGTATTATATTACATTGTATTATATGATCTGTCTTAAGGATTTATACTATTTTGTTTGTATTGTTGTTTTGATGGCAAGATAAACGCATACAGGGAGCTGAACAAGCAGGCAAAGGCCCGTCTTTCAAACGGCTCAGATGACTCCAATCCCTGTGACACTGTCACATAGAGCCATGTCATCATGGTAGGTCAGGCAGGGCTCTTTCTCCTGGGCTAGCACCATGAATAGGCCCCTGATTGGTTGCTGAGCAGACAGGTCTGATGACTGATTGCTTGGGGTCTTGTTGTCTAACTTGGTGAGGGCACATTGGAATTAGGCCAAGCCCATCTGGATTGCCCTCTTTCTAATGACCGCTTGTTAGGGGTCGTCAACATGTGATTGTCTTTTCTGCTAAACATACATGTAATTTCCTCTCTCCTTCAACTCACTTTCCTGTCACTGTTCACTGTCCTGTCCATAAAGGCACAGAAAGCCCATAACATTTTTTTAAAAACACTTCACTTCTCCTCGTTCACGTGCACTCATCTCCTACAAACGTAATGACTAGGTGTAACAAAGTGTCGTTTGACAACGACAGATGACAGATTGAGTTCATTTAAAGTCATTGGTATAGTTTCTAAATCCCTTTTTTGCTTCTCAGCTGTGCAGAATGAGCGCGACCGCATCAGTAACCATAGAGCTGAGGGCCAGGTAGCAGTGGGCACTCTATCCATCAACGTACTGCTTCAGGCGGAGGCTAGTGTGCATCAGGTAACTAGACTGTACACCTCTCTTACATTCTGCTTACTTACTGATAGGCCTACAACGCACCAGAAATCAACTCAATTATTCTATTTCCCCACACAGCCTGGTCTTTTTCATTAAAAAACATGCAGATAGAGGCCAGCGGATGGTAGGGATGAAATGCTGCACTTTAAATAGACGGTTATTCACCTCCCTGGAGATCCTAGCTGTAGGCTAGATTCAGTTACTCCTTACAAACGACCAAATTGCCCAGGGACCCCATCTAATCATAGACTATTTAATTGCAGTGCTATAGGTCTGGGATTGTGTGCCAACGTCCAATTACCTTCAAATGCATAATAACAACCAGATATTCCTCTGTTTCTTGTGGAAAGAATGAACAGAAATGAATTGGATGATTGACAAACAGACCACTTAATGAAACAGGAGTGTTTTCCATCTTGGTTTACGTATATTATATCCTGATGTTAGTGATGAGCCAAGGCCACTCTACTACTTTGTAAGCCTCGTACCGCAATGGCTTCCCACACCTACTGATATAACATGATCACGTTTCCCATCCCTTCTTCATCTCAGCACCACACACACACAGGCACAGGCACAGGCACAGGCACACGCACACGCACACACACACACACACACATTTTGTACATACACACCCAAATAAATGTATTTCACACACCGTTTCCCCTAGTGCTTTTCCACAGTACAGTAGCACGTAGCTGTGATGCTTCACTATGGTTCCCCCCTCAGCTCCTGACCCTGCTCTCGCCAGAGAGTTGTGATATCAGCACCAAGAAGATAGCCAGCGTCGGTGCCGTGTTCCACTCCATGAAGCAGCAGCTCCTCCTGCTGGTGGAATGGGCAAAGCGCATCCCAGAATTTTGCTGTCTGCCAATAGATGACAGGGTATGGATGGCAACGGACCAAATCACAGCATACAAATTTACACATGGTGTACAGACTATAAGACATAAGTCATGTGTATTTAGCTTGGCGGACCTACTTGTGTACATTTTTCAGTGGTGGGTAACGTTTTGCATGACTACCTGTCTGCCTTTTTGAGCTAAACGTGACCTTACTGTGTCTCTGTGTTTGTGCAGGTAGCCCTGTTACGAGCCCACTCTGCAGAACATCTTATCCTCGGGGTGGCAAAGCGGTCCTTACCTTATAATGACCTCATTCTTTTAGGTTAGATTAGCCTTTTACTCTTAACACTTTTAATTTAGTGGAAAAAGCTCAGTCCTGGAAATAAAATAAAGTCTTTTTTTAAAAGGATTTTGAGAAGAAAAAATCACAAATTATCCCTCTTCTATTTGCACTGGTTTAGCCGATCGCTACTTCAATAGGCTACGTATATGTATATATATGTATATATATATATATATGTATATCCTTTTAACTCTGCTAGGCTTATATGTAGTATGACTGGTATTGTAGCAGAACTGATCTAATTAAAATACGTGTCTTTTTTTGTTTATTGTGCAGGAAATGACTTTGTTATTCCAGTACAAGGCGCTGAATTGGAGGTGTCCAGAGTGGCTTTCCGTATTCACAAGGAGCTAGTTAAACCTCTGAGAGAGCTCAACATCACAGACAAAGAGTTTACCTGCCTCAGGACCATTGTCTTCTTCGCTCCAGGTCAGTCAGTTAGCACCTCATCTGTGCTTCGCAGACAAAAACACGGATATTGCCAGGAACATTTTGCCTCATTGTTCCCTCCTCTCCGTCCTTAGCCCCGTCAGTGCCTGGTTTCACAATGGTAGATGAGAACATATTAATATTGGGCTGTAATGGTTTTGCTGGCAGATAAAGATGTCGAATTGCATGTCCTTTTAACTTACCAATGCGCTTATAGTACCAGACCAAAAGGATGTGAGGACTTAACAGCTAAACTGACATTAGATTATATTAAAACATTTAATTTAATTCAACTTTGTCATTGTTGAAGTCTGCATTGTGCATGTGCCTCCTGCAGTTAGACATGGAAAGGTAAAAAAGGTGGTTCAGCACAAGGTACCTAGTGTCATTTGCAGTGTGAGGATGGGTGGTTGGATGGCCAGTACAGTACATGATGTAGGATAGACACCATGACAAGTTACAGTAGTCCAATCCTATTCAGTAACTTAGCATTCAGTGTGGCTAAGATTATGGCAGATGTTGTAGAACTTGTAGAATGTTCTGCCTTAGCTTTCAATGGCTGGTATTTAGCACTGTCGTTGTTCTCTCCTCCACCGTCTTCTCAGCAATTCAGCCCATAAAAACTGAACCGACCTCAACCAGTTTATTAAGCTGGCCCGGATTCCATATTTTTAATTCCACATCGGTCTGATCTACCCCATTTTTGAGAAGAGTCTTTGTATTCAAAAGGTCCAACATCAACACCAGCCACATTTGCTTGCTTTGCGTTCAGACATTAGAGCTAGTTTTGGTAAGTCCAGTTCATTAACGCAAACATAAACTTGCAGCTTGCAGTGGGTCTTACGTTTTTGAGCATCAAGACCTCAGATATCCTGAGGCATCCATTTGATTGGCTGGAGGCTTGAGAAATTAAACCTATTTTTTCTGTACAACATTATTTCCCCACGACTGTATATTAGCCCATCAGGCAGAGCATACTATACCAAATTATAGACAATGTGCTAAGCACTGGTATGCTAAACGTTTTTCTTCTTCTAACCTTTTGTTTTTCTTCTGACAGACTGCCTGGGTTTGGGGAGCCCTCGGACGGTTCGCCATCTGCGTTTCCAGGCGCACGTGTTGCTTGAAGAGGTGACTGGCGGGCAGAGGGGGCGCTTCGGGGAGCTTCTGCTGACACTGCCTGCGCTGCAGAGTGTAGCCTGGCAGATGGTGGAGACCCTCCACCTGGCCAGACTGCTGGGGGAGGCCAGTGTGGACAGCCTGCTGCTTGAGATGCTACTGGGGGAGAGAGCCACAGCACAGCAGGACTCATGCCTGGGTCAGGACTCCTCGTCGTATCTAGAGCTCTCTCCAAAGCCAGATAAGCCTGAATGTGAAACAAAAAGGAGATTTAGCGTTTCACAGTTTACAAGTGTCTTTAAACACGGAGGAATGGTGGTGTTGTGCTTGCTTTGGGCCTACCAGTATCTGATATGATATTCATAAAGCTTCACCTGTAGCTGACTTTCCCTTTTTTCCAAATTAAATGAAATGTACATTGATTGTTATAGTGCCTTAAACATGGCTGAAACATGAATGATTCCAAACAACAAATCATTCCAGATGAGACCTGAATGAATTAAGGAAAGAGAGGAAACCAATAACAAAAATGATGTTATATACTCTGACTTTCCCCAGGGTCTCTTGGGGATTTGCCACTGCCTTCAGACAGCAACGTGACCCAAGACCAGTTGTATGGAAACGGAGCTTTGCCCAGCCACTTCACCTCTGTGATTCTTCCAGTACCCACATGTGAGCAGCAAATGATCGCATATCTTCCTAAAAGTAAAGGGACGTCCTGTATGGTGTCTTCTAGACTGTAGTGAATTATGTATAACATCAGCACCATTGTAAAGATTAAATATTGAAGTGAGCTAATGTTTGTACAGTGTCACTTAATTTAATCTGGACCTATTCTAACATAGATGTTCTAAGTTAATCTGCAAACACCACAATAGTCAATAAATTATATCATGTGAGAGTCTCTTTTTGTTTTGCTAAATCCAGCATTGTATGTATTGGTGATGGGAAGGCTGCCGTATGCTAAAATGCTGGTGGTGATACTGTTTTGTGTGTCTCGAACAGATATCCAAGAGACTTCTCTGTTGCCCACACAGACTGGCACCGAGGTGTACAGACACAGCGAGGAGGCAAACATCACTACACTATCTTCCCACGACATGGCACCCATTCATACCTGCCTCTAAAGAGTCCCTCAACCAACCAACAGAAAAGTGGAGCTGTAGGCACTGTCGATTGAAGGCAAAACAAACTATTGTCTGTCATTTAAATGAATACCCAGAGACAAACATTAGCATGCATATAAGCACACTACAGAGCCAGTAATCTACATTTAACTTCTCTACATTTGCCATTTATACCTTTGTTTCAACTAGTCTGTTCTAAATGCGGGGATTGAGTGTGTGTGTGTGTGGCGGGGGGTGTGCTGTCAGCAGAGTGTAGCCTGTCTTTGAGTGTGCTTTCCTGGGGTTATACTGTTTGTGGGGGGGGGGGGTGTGCTGTCAGCAGAGTGTAGCCTGTCTTCAAGTGTGCTTTGCTGGGGTTATACTG
>OMNO01056960.1:16964-28027 GCA_900303215.1 Trachyrincus scabrus
TCAGTTTTTTAAGACTTTTTTTTACTTTTGCAAAAAAACACGTCCCTGCTTCTCATGACTGATATCGTCCTTCTAATGAATGTGTCGACTTTCATGATTTCCTTTACAAATGCAAGACGTAGAACCAGGCAGTTTAGTGTCAAAGTCGAAGGATTCATATCAGACAATAACATTAGGTCGTAGAAATAGTGTTGTATTACTACTAGTCTGGTTGTATTAATACTAGTCTAGTTGTATCACTACTAGTCTAGTTGTATTACTACTAGTTGTAAAAACTGTCTGGGGTGCACACAAAAGCCCGGGTAGGTGTGAAAATGACCCGAGAAGTGTTATAAAGTGAAATTTCTTACTTTGGGTAAGGAACAGGTGATATGTTTTTAGTTAGTTTAGTTTAACTTTATATGTATTTATTTAAATATTTACTTTTTACTATTTTTACCAAAAAAGGTGATGTTTAGTATTAATCTTACCTCTCTGAGCATCCATGTACTCCATGTACTCCATGTACTCATATTTATATTGTCAAAAAAGTAAACTTTGCAGCTTATCAAAGATTAGGAAGGTTATGTAAGGAAGGTTATTTTCATTTCTGTAAACATCGTGACAAAAAGCTGTCTTCCGAACTGCTGTTCAAGTCCATTTATCTGTTCAACAGAACCTGAAGATGTTAACTGTGAACCTCCTCAGCACCATGTAAGTGTTTTGAAAGCCACAGACTCAAAATAATACATTTTTTACCATTAATATCTGGTTTGCAGTTTTTACATAGAAATGTCTAAATTATTATGAAATTATTATAAATTGTTCCCACAGCCAGCTAGTGTTTAGAACCAAGATGGCTGCCAGGTGAATAAGGCCCATAGCCCAAGCAAACGAAAGGAATAAGCATTTTTCTTAATAATGTTTCAAATGGATCTTCAGATAATATCTACGTGATCGGCTCACCTTACAGGATTACTTAATATAAATATTGACTCTATACAAATGAGTAATGCTCAACATAAACATTTAGCAGCTTTAAATAAAAGTATTTTAAATGTAATATCGATTATGACATGTATCTCAAAACATCGCGTCATCTCGAATAAGACGTTTTCAAAACGTAACCATAACATTTAATATATTTTATATCAATTACATTTTTTTAATTTAATTTCAGTTCCTGATTGTATACTTGTTGCATAGTAAGTAATATTCCTTTATGTGTGTAACTTTGTATTTATGACAACAGGAGAGTACTGAGCGGGAGCCCCTTTTGCAGAACTGCATAAACGAGGGGACCTCAAGCCATTCTTGCAACACCACGGAGCGGTTAGAAGAGGAGCGCACTCAGGTCATCAGCTTTTGCGAAGCACTCAGTATCCCTGTGAGTTGAATTTACACTTGAAATGTGACTGAATTATATTTAATGTAAAAGAAAAAATGGATGGGATTGTGGAGTATGTGTTGTTGGTGGCTGGTTTAAGCAGCCTCACCTGGTCTGAGTCAGACTGATTAGACTCTGGGGCTGGGTGAGGCTGCACACCTGTGGGGCATTGGCCAATCAGGTTAAACCAGCCATCAGCACACACACTCAGGAGGAGCGCTAGCATGTCAGCATGTACTGCCTGCGCTGCCTGTTCAAACAATCTCAAACGCTGCAAGAAACTGGTTTAATCATCATCTGCCTGTGTCCTGCCGTTGGAGGAGCTGTAACAGCCACTGTAGTTGGCATGTGGCAGGGGAAACTGCCCCAGGGATTTTATATAATAATCGTTTAGGTTAGCATTCTTTGATGAGCTCAGTTGCACAGGTGTGTTGTGCTGCAGTCTGGTTTGCAGCGGCTGGCTCACTTGTTTAGTCAAAGACCAGCTCAATTCAGAACTTGTCCTAATCCCACTATGTCCTTTATTTCACTTTGATCCATGTAGGGTGTAGTGGAGTTCTCTCTATGTCTGCTGTTTGCGAAGTTAGTCAGCTACACTTTCCTTTACTGGCTTCCACTCTACATCTCAAATGTAGGTGAGTAATGAAAAACTAATTTGTGCAATTGAAACGTGGTCAATGTAATGAAGTCATAAGTACTGATACAACATATGTGTTGTAGCAGTACATGTTTATTAGTTTGTTTTAAGGATTTACATTGCTGCTTTGCCACTTTAATTGAGATGTATAGCAATGAAAGCATTTATTATATAATTAAACATTTTGTTTTTTGATTTTAGCTCATTTTGAGTCCAAGGCGGCAGGAGATATGTCAACACTGTTTGATGTCGGTGGGATACTAGGTAGGCTTCCTTACTTTGAGTCAATACTAAGAGTCATGGCTACAATGCTAATGACAATTGCTATGTTTTCAAGTGCAGCATCACAGCAACACCAGCTGCATCGCAGACTTGACTATAATATTACTTTGGATGACTCAGTATAGAAGCAAAAAAAAAAACTGGATTTCTGTCTTCAGGCGGTATTGTGGCTGGTGTGGTGTCCGACTACTCTGGCGGCAGAGCAACCACTTGTTGCGTCATGTTGCTTCTGGCCGCTCCGATGGTATGTACAGGCGCTGGTCAAACCAGTATGATCAGCAAACAATCTAACAAAGGAATTTCAAGATTCTCTCATTGCAGTGCGGTTTATGTGACACGAATGAGACAATGTACAATTTGTGTAATCAAAACATCAGTTTTGATTGACTTAAGACAACTTGATGAAGATTATTTTGTAGATATACAATATAATTTTTATCAACCTTTTATATGCATACTACATTTATAGGTATTCAGAAATATCACAACAAATTGTCCAACGTTGTTAACCCAGGTGTAATTTTCTTTCCAAAATGTTGCAAGGACCAAGAAGTTCTAAAATGTGAAGGTTGCTTTTCTTTGTGTTGTAGCTTTTCCTGTATAATTACATTGGACAGAGCAGCATTGCAGCTACAGTTGGTAAGATCACCATACATACATACTTGATATGCAGGAACCCTGGTGGTAATTAAACTCATCAACAGTCAAAGGAGTGTAAGGTCATATGTAATGTTACTGATGTAAATCTGATGAATGATGTATTAGTAAGATATAATTAGCAAGGGGGTTAATTAATGTACTATCATGTCACAAAGGGTTACACCCCAGTCTATGATACTTGTTGTAGCCGGTTGTAATCTAATTGGGAAATTGAGTGGCAGAATTTGTGAGCAGGAAGTTGTAAGCTAAAACAAACAAACTACAATGGCTTATTAAAGATCTACCACGTGACTAATGTTGATGATTGATTTTAGGTGGAAGGCAACACACTATTTCAACATAGTATCAGTCTATAGCCAATGTTTAAATATTCCTCTATTTCCTGCAGTAATGCTCTTGGTTTGTGGAGGCCTGGTAAACGGACCATATGCTCTGATTACCACTGCTGTGTCTGCAGATCTGGTATGTTGTGCAATATTTGTTTTCCTTATAAAGTATGAAATCTCAACTTCTGCTCTTTAACTTGTTGATGTCCTGGATGCAGATGCCAGGGATTCCTTTAGCGTCTATGAATGCTTTGTGAATGCTATTCTGTGTAGCTAGTCTTGAATGTCTCTATTGTAACAGGGAACACATGAAAGCCTGCAAGGGAATTCCAGGGCATTGTCAACAGTAACTGCCATTATTGATGGAACTGGCTCAATAGGTATGTATGGATGTATTGATCAACTTAAATGTGACAATATCAGGTGTTAATGTGGGGGTTGGGGAGGCAACCAGACAGTGATGGGGTTGGTTAAGTGTTCAACACATGGTGAGGGTCCACCAATCAATTTGGAACCAACTGCAAATTCAAACAAAACAAAACTGTTTCAAAAAACAAGATTGCAAAATAGCTGAAGCAAAAACAAGGGTTAGTATGTGCTAATTCAGCTTAAGCGTTGCATAAGCAAGTATAATATCCACAACAATACAATAACAAAACTATGTTGGCATGTTTCCTGGCAGAGAAGCGTCAGCAGGTGCTTTTTGAAGGTTTAAAGGGACTCGCATGGAGCTAGGATGCCCATTCCACCATGAGGAAGTCACACATAATAGTACCACGTAGGGGAGGTAGTGCTGGTCATTAGTGGATCCAGAAGGTTCAGGTGGGGATGTAGTCCTGGATGAGGCATGCAAAGTGCGTAACTCAAACTAATCAAAACAAAAGCCTGTGAAAGTTTGTGAAAAACCCACCCTTTTAAAATACAAAAATGTATATAAATCATATATACTGTACATGATTTGTAGTGAATGGCACTTAAAAGTATTTTTTTCCTGTATTGTCCTGTAGGAGCAGCAATTGGTCCTCTTTTAGCCGGCCTGATCTCTCCCACAGGATGGAACAATGTATTCTACATGCTTATTTCTGCTGATGTCCTGGCCTGCTTGGTTAGTGCTGATCATAGGCTTTTAATGAGTTAATTTTCATGTGAAGGTCACGGTTCTGAAACCATAGAAAGGTCATCTCATACCGTTCCTCTTTGATTAAAGAGAAGTGGATCAACACGTGTAACACTAACTACAGTGCATTACAGTAGTAGCCTCAGGAAATAAATTGTTCAATCATTGTACCTTAGTTGATGTTTCAAGCATATACATGTAATCACTTAATGTTAGTGAACAGTGTTTGAAATGTTCAATTTAAACATTAACATTAACATTATTCAACAGATAATGACTCATAAAGTTTGACATTTCTAAATGTCCTTAAAAAGGAGAAATGCAATAGTTGCCACATCCACATGCAGGCAGTTCATGCGGACAGTCGTCAGAATACAAAATTGAAATGCATTTTATTCAGTTGCAATGAAGAAGTTTACTGATGTTCCCATAATCTTTTGGCAATGTTTGTTGTTCTAGTTCTTGTCCCGACTCATGTACAAGGAGCTGCGGGGTTGGTGTAGCCGAACTCTACAAATCAGAGTGAGGTGAGTATGTTAAATTAAAACAAAAGAAGCAACAATTTACTCAAGACAGAATGTGAATAAATAAGTTGCTGTATGTCTTTACTATTATTTCTTATGACCACTTTCATTGTAAAATACAGATCACATGTATTTTAATAAAGGACATTTACTCACAAGTGATTTATTTTGACACATTTAATGAGCATGTATTTCTATTTTGTAGCTAGATACATTTCAATGTGTTATCTCTGTCTGTAGCCTCTCAGTTCACCAATCAGCGGTCCGCAATCTAGCCGGGACACGGCGTTGCTGTCACGCCTTTGATGTGATTGCCACGGACTCTAACGGGGCTCTAAAACCGTGCTGCTGTCGCGTTGATGTTGCAGAGCCCTGGTCGTGTTGCTTACGTGCTGCAGAGCGTGTACAGGCCTTAAGTCTGCAAAGGATGCTAGCTTGTTGAATGGTGGAAGTCGAAAGTAATTTACTGGCTCATCAACTAGGCTTCAAACTTGTTCAATTGTTCAGTGATTTTAATCCTTCCATCAATCTCAAACTGGTTTAGAATGGGGGGTTTATGCAAGGAAATGTATTTTTTTTTTTTTCCTCTCGGGGGAGGACACCCGGACCCCCACTACTTGGTTTCATGTGCCAGAAACGCCCCTGTCAGACTGTACAAACTAGATGTTTTTTTTAATAACAATGTGTCGTGGGGAGTCTAAATATTCGTGAATCTATTGTAGCCACACGATTTTACAGAGAAGTGTGTTTATGAGGGGAAAATGTGGATCCAAGTCTTTGAGATTTGAGTGATTGTTCTCATTTGGCATCTTACTCCTTATCTTCCAGGTACAAGGAAATCTGACACATCCACACACCATCCCAGAGGGCTGCCAACAATCAGGAAAGGGAACCAATGTTTCCCTGCTGCTGTTTTACAAGATTGCTGTTTTACAAGATTGATCTGACAACATGGTAAACATGTTATCACACATGAAACTAAATGAAAACATGCCCATAGGATAGTTTTTGCATTGCTTTAATCAACTCGTCAAGCACTGCCTATTGATTAATCATCAAATGAACGGCAGACTAGAGAGATGAAACAGAATTTACGCAATTAGTATTTATTTTGTTTATAGCAGTAGTAGTTAGTAGTAGTTTATAGTTTGTTGTGCATAGTGGCTAGTTGAAGTTTTTGAAATGGTGAAATACATACTTGAGAACGGTCTACACAATGGAAAACTCAATGGTCGCAGAACCACAACATGTAGCAAGCTTATTTGTAGATTTCTTAATAAACCTTAATAGATTAGTTGTCATCTGGTGAAGTACATTGGTTTTGACAAAAAAAGACCCAAGGCTTGATTTGGTGTTTAGACAACATAACGTTGCCCATACGATAAGGCATAAATTACTGTACTAGGAGCATGTGCAAACTTCCCCAAAAAATCTAAAGAAATCTCAATTCAAGCTAATCCATCAATATATGTAACACGTGTCACATTCTCATTCTACTTGCAGGCGTTAACGGCATTGTCTATTTTGAGTAAATGTGACACCTGAAGAAATTAACCTGATAACGTTAAAGCTCACATTCTTCCCAGCACAGACATTATGGATAACCATAGATAACAGCTGGCAACTAATCTTTTGGAAGGTCCTGTAAAATTATCTCTGCTGATATGTATTTTAAGATGTGGACTATTGTTTGTTAGAAAGTTCCTGTGGTGGATTGTGCAATCAAGGAGAGCTATTTCTAGAGGAATAGTATCTACTTCCAAGTGCTAAGTACAGCTTACACCCCTGTGAAGAGATCTTACCAGTCTCAGTCAAAGGAATATTTTCACTGAGGCTTGCTGCATTGAATTGTCATGAGCGACTGTTTGGGGGTTATATATACTGTATGTATTGCAATTTTCACATTTGTATTAACAATAGTAGGCCTACCTCTGAGTTATATATCATTAAATGCATCATCCAACGCATATGGTCTCTACTCGATGGTATGCTTTAAAGTCAAAACAAACTTTGTGCAAATGCGCTTTTTGTGCAGAACAGCAGAAGGCTCCAAAGTGCCGGTGAACCCAAAATCATGTTTTAAACATCTTAGCATGTCTTCTATGATGCCAGTGTGGAAGTGTCGCTCATCGCCAGTTAGACTCACGTCTGGTTGGTTATATATTAAAGAACAAACACGACGTGTATGCTACATGTAATTCACGTGCGTCTATGCTACACGTGCGAGAGCACGCCCACCCAGCTCCGCCTACTCCTACGCGGACCATGACAGCGCTAATTAAAGATGGGGTTACACAAGGAAACGCCTACATCGTTAGGTGATCAGGTAGGGTATAATAATAATGGCAACAATGACAACCTTTTTAATTATATGGAAGAACAAATAACGAATCACGCGGTTGTGAACTCTACTCGTATACGCATATTGCGATGCGTCTCAAACAAGAGTTACTGAGTTATTGTAGGCCTATTTAGTGTTAGGCCTATATTGAGCTGGAAAGCTAAGGGAGGGCCCTAGCTATGGTCCATCTAGGGACCTACAGTCCATTTAAAAAAGAAAGTGTTAAAACGCGTTTGAAGATGTGTCAAAATGATCCCCCTCCCGGATCCCCTACATTCGTTTGGTCTTAGCAATAATGGTTTGGGTGTCGAATGGGAGGGAAGTGATGGATAACAGGTTTATATTTGGAGCCCCACCCCCACCCCAGTAGGCTCTGGGAGCCTCCAGGGCTGCTGCTGAGTCTGAGCACACAACTGGCATATGGTGGTCTCATCTCCTCTACCCACTGTATGTGACATGCTCCAAGATGTTACACACTAGTTGTAATTGTGTTCTGCGACACTGGTATGTGTACTGAAAATGCTGCCCTCTCATTCCCTGGGTCTCTGGACCCATCTGTAAATATCCTGAGATAGGTCTTCCAGCAGTTTCTTTTCAACCAATCTCCTTGGCTCTGGACCCCTGGCTCACCTCTTTCCACAATTACAAGTCAACATCTGGGTCTGGGAAAAGCCATGGGGGAACACATGACCAACACACAGGGGGACTTATTTCCAATTTTTTTCCAAACTCCTTTCATAACCCACAATGCATTTCAACAGGAGGACGATATAACGGTCCCAACTATCTTAACTGAAGTTTTTAAGATGTTAATAACCACCACAACCCTAGACCAGGCAGATCAGGCAGTATGAAGTCTGATGGTAGATCAGGCAGTATGAAGTCTGATGGTAGATCAGGCAGTCTGATGGTAGATCAGGCAGTATGTCGGCTTTGAGATGGACAGTGAGTCAGGTTTCTAGTTTGCAATGTCATGGCTGTACTTATGCTTAAGACATAAGACGTCTGACAGATTTGATTTAAATTGAAAGGAAAGCATTTTGTTGTTATTGATAACGGTAACAAGATACTGATACAGATTCAGCTTTGTATACATTTTTAAATGGTTTTATTCTTCAGAACTTCATTGATTCTGTGATGCCGTGCCAGTGTTCCAACAAGACACCTGTCCAGGTGGTCCAGGAGGTGTGGTTGAGTTTATACAGTGAGCTTCTCCAATGTTTCTGGATTCACAGCAGGATTCAGATAGGATTCACACACACACACACACACACACACACACACACACACACACCCACACTACTACTACTACCTGGGTAGGAGGACTACATTTTATTGAGCTCAGATATATTTTACAAATACATTACGAAATGTATTGGAATAGCCATTAATCACAATTACAGTCTCAAACTGTTTTGCAGGCACGCATTAAAACTCCGCAAGTCCAGAGGGAAGGAAACCTGGAGATGGAACAGTGATGGGTAGGAGTGCAGTAGGTTCTGAATGGGCAGACAGCATGGTATGGACAGTACCTGTGTGCTGTGTTTAGGACGGAGACAGTAGGAATGGTCACCTGTGCAACTAGCACAAAACAGTGTTTTGACTATTACCTGATAATAAAATCTACAACTGAAATACATACTTCCAATAGTAATGTTATTAGTATATGTTTATATGTATATGTTTCATCTCTATAAGTTGTTTATTGTATCTTAAGCTACGCATTTAATGCAATTGTAAAGCACACTGTAATCACCTCTGGATTGTCAATCCTTGTGGTTTCTGAATTCCTGCTTCTTAAGAACCGCCTGCAGAGGGCATAAATACAACCTCTTAACATGCGTTCACAATGATGAATAGTCTTTACCTGTACCTGTACACCTCTACTCTGATGAATAGTCTTTACCTGTACCTGTACACCTCTACTCTGATGAATAGTCTTTACCTGTACACCTCTACTCTGATGAATAGTCTTTACCTGTACCTGTACACCTCTACTCTGATGAATGGTCTTTACCTGTACCTGTACACCTCTACTCTGATGAATAGTCTTTACTTGTACCTGTACACCTCTACTCTGATGAATAGTCTTTACTTGTACCTGTACACCTCTACTCTGATAAATAGTCTTTACCTGTACACCTCTACTCTGATGAATAGTCTTTACTTGTACCTGTACACCTCTACTCTGATGAATAGTCTTTACCTGTACCTGTACACCTCTACTCTGATGAATAGTCTTTACTTGTACCTGTACACCTCTACTCTGATGAATAGTCTTTACCTGTACCTGTACATCTATACTTTTTTAGCTCCCATTTTTTGGATATCCCTCTACAGGCTTTACAGTAGAACTGTCCAGGGTTTTTTTTTTACGTCAAGACTATGATCGCCACGTTTTTTGGTCCTCACAATCGATGAACTGCTTTTTGAACATTGTACAAGTTAATTTCTACTGTATTATTTTGTAGTAATACAGAGTACAACAATGTGGTGTATATTTATTCAACCTTTGTAAAACACACATACATACAAATACACATATGTGCCTACTCTCTCTAGACTCATAGGAACCCCATTGTTGATTTATGCAAACAGTCTGAAGCTGGATAGGACACTGAGACACTTATGCAAATACCTCTCTGAGGCTCTGTAGCTTCTAGTTAGGAGGGGAGCGTTCTTTTACTAACCCATTTTGGAAAAATGTAGATGAACTCTTGCAGATTTTACCCCAATAAGTAGCATTATTCTACGTCAAAACAAGGATCTGAAGGACAACCCTGGTGAGTTAATTACCCCCTATACACACACACACACACACACACACACACACACACACACACATACACACATACATACAGTACATACATACATACATACATACATTCAAGCACACACACACACACACAGTATATATATATATATATATATATATATATATATTGTCTGTGTGTGTGTGTATATCTCAAGTGTTTTTCTCAGAATGTCCACCAGATGTGATGAATTTAAGGAGTCACATGTGCACTTTTTTAGTGGTGGCATTTAGGAGGGTGGGGGCACACCACATTATAATGAACTCAAGATCATTTTACTAGGTGTCTAGTGCTACATCGTGCTGGTTAAGTTACAATCCGTTAGGAAAATTAGCTATATTTATGATTACAGGTATTAAGATGAGCACAGGCACGGTGGAGAACTCAGAGTCGCCCGCTCAGCAAGCAGGTAAGGCCACACTCTACTTTACCATCCTCAACTTTATGGACACAACGACATTGCGACATGTGGAATGTATCTCACTCAGATCTAGTCAAATGGATTCGTTTATGGATATATTTTCGTCAATCATTCGGTCGATCATCTTCAGCGTTTATGCTGTTCAGAATCCAAATGATTCTCTGGACATTTGTCCTTCGGTGTCTCATTATTCATGATAATACTCACAGAAATCTGCACAAAATGTATTCTTTCCTGGATTTCCTTTATAATTGCCATATATTATTATTATTATTATTATTATTATTAGTAGTAGTAGTAGTAGTAGTAGTAGTAGTAGTAGTATTAGTATTAGTATTATATTATCTCCTTCAATATAATATCAGTAAATTGGTTGAATACTGTGTGAAAAAAGTTGAACTATGAATGTGAAGCTCTTAAGAACAGTTTCTCCCCCCATGTCTTGATATAATAATATATAACAATTATATCAATATCCCTTTGGATGTTGGTGTCTTATGTTCTTGTGACTTTAAAAAAATATATATATGTATATTATAGTAGCTTATAATAATGACTGATAAGGTAATTATACAT
>OMNO01056960.1:28047-44323 GCA_900303215.1 Trachyrincus scabrus
AGTAATTTACTATATTAGTTATACTCATTTAATATATGTATTGCAACTGAATTTAAACAGCATTACCTCATGCAATACGCATTTATAAGGAGTTGTCGGCAAAGAGATGTTTACGCTGTCAGTTGGGTCGCTGAACCAGGATGTACCTGGGGCTATTTGCAGAAAAACACTAACTGCCCTGGGGTAACTGGATGACAAAAACTAAACTAGGCACTAAACACGGAACCAGCAGTGAGAAATGTGGAACTTCAAGAGAGAATGAGAGAGAGAGAGAGAGAGAGAGAGAGAGAGAGAGAGAGAGAGAGAGAAAACACTACATAAGAAGTTATTTACACAACTTTATGTATTAAGTCTGTATTAGGTCTCGGTCTTCTTTCAAGTCTGTCTTATACTGATTTTGCTGAGTTTATTACTTCAATTTTACACTACACTTTGTCAAAATACAATTAGCATATTTTAAATTTGCTTTTAGAACCATCTGTTTAAAAGGTTTTATAAGAGTTTTTAGAGTAATTGTAAACAAGCCTGCAGGATTCTAGGAAAGTACATATGACTGAATGTGGTGCAAAGTTTGAAAAGGGTTGAAATGAGCCATGCTAATTTGCATGAATGTAATTTTCATACTGGAAGTTTGGCTGTGTAGGGGGTGGGGATGCTAGGTACAGGGGAATGGGGATGAATGGGTACATCTCCATTGTGTTGGCTCCTGCAGGTATATTGCCTTTCAAAGCACACTCCCACAGGCCACATTTGACATTCAAATAATGCAAGATTACTTTGCACACATTTGAGCGTCACTCCTGGCATTCACTGCCTTTTAACTCACACCTCCCCCCCCTCTCTCTCTCTCCCTCTCTCTCAATTCTGAGAAATTGATTGATAAATGATCACAAGTCACAAGTCAGTTACAAGTCACTGAGTTTGAAGATTATTTATGTATGATTATTTCTTATTATTTAAGTACTGTGTCAAATCTAAATGTGTATACATTTCTTTCTCATGAAGATTTAGAGCAGAACGGAATAGACTTCAATCGACACGTGAGTAAGAATATCAACTGTTCATGTTTTACACAAAGATGCATTTTTCCTAATTAAATAAAATTCATTAAATAGATATTCTATACAACACATATCATCTGGTTACTGTATTTAACTGCAATGCTCATAGCTCCCAGTGTAAACCCCACGAGCATTGTTTATCCCACCAACATAGAATGCAGTAAACTTGATCTAATGAACTTGAATCTAATATTTATCTATCCATGTCTTCCGGTTAAACTGAATTTCCTGGAATCAACATCTCCAGGCAAGATTAGCTGCTCTACACAATATTTAACATCACTTAAAACAGACTCCCAACTTTTTTTCCGGGCACTTCTGTTATTTCTTCAAACATTCCATTTGGCACAAGTTGAATTACTTGGGGTCCCAGCGTTGCTAGGAAGTGTGAAAATAGGTGTAGGCCGTTATTTGCATTTGAGCTTGCCTAAGGGAAGAGTGACATGGCTCTTGTTTAATTAGGCTAGCAAGCTAACTGATCCAGGAAGTGGTGTGCCTGGCAATGCACTCACTGTTTCTCTCTCTTCTCACTGCTCACAACATGTAAACACAGACCAGCACGTGTCAAAATAAAGAACTGCCACAGCCATACATTACCATTAGTATGCTAACGCCCTCGCATTGGGTATATTTAGTATTCCAAGGAGAACAATGAAGTGGCGTCCTGTGTGTTGATATGTTTTATTGTTGTAGATTAAGACGGAAGACATCAACGACTCACATCATTCTATCTTATCACTGAAGACATGTCACCCAACACAGGGTTCAGCAATAGGCCTACCGGGTGGACAGCTGACTGGGGTAGGATATGTTATGGAAAATCATTTTGTTACAGCTTTATTTGTTATTTTAGTTGTATTTGCAAGATTAAATATTGAATGCAGCATTTATTCATGTTGATATATTTTTGCAAAAAAAGAAAAAGAAGTGGTAACAAAGATGTTGATGTTCCGTGTTGATTTCATGAACAGGAGCTCCCCTCTCTCCACACGATGCAGCAGCTGGTTCTGATGCCTCCATCTCACCTGTCATCGCCCCCCTATCTGCTCTCACAGACACAGACTAGTCATCAAGGTACACACCAAGCCAAATGACCCACTCTGAGACGGGCTTTTTCCTACTTAAGGAGGAGGTGCATAGAGACGTGTAATAAATGATGTTTGCCAGGTAAATGATTATGAAGATTAGACTTAAACTCCAAACCCACTCCTATGTCCTCACACTAGATATATGAAGACAATACTTGAACTGGCCAACATTGATTTGACCTTGTTTGGACCATGGGATGAAAGACAAAAGAGTGATCATAAGGTAATGTTTTTACTCCATGTTTGTTTGTCTGTAGCTTTTCTGCAGCAGAACCTGCTGTCTCTTCCAGCTCAGGGTCCAGCCAGCATCCTCCAGCATCAACAGGGTCTCTCGCTGAACACACAGGTCAGCATCCAACAATGTTCCAATGTTTAAACCGGCCCAATAAACCCATAGATGAGAAAGATGACTAAAAGTATTGATCGTACTTTTGGCACATGTATGCTTGGTAATTTCAAAAGTTATTTTAAAAGTGCTGAAGCCCCTCTGAATGATCACTGTGAGGCACTCAGACCAAATTAATTGAGAAAGAATGTTTGTTTACAATGAAACACAATATGTAAGGTTTTAAAAAAAGATAGAATGAGCTCAGAATACACACCTCTCCACTGCAGGTTATGAACCGCTCCGGTCTTGCAGGACCATCTATGGACAACCACATGGACTTGTCTCACCTGCAAATGCCAAAGCACCTGGCTGTACCACAGCAAGAGGAGCCAAGTGACCTGGAGGAGCTGGAGCAGTTTGCAAAGGCTTTCAAGCAAAGGCGAATAAAACTTGGCTTTACGCAGGTACATTTTGTATGTGATGGGTGAAGCTTTATTGACAAGTAAAGCCCAACTTACACTTATGCATCAGCATGTATGTGAAGATCCGCGAAGATCCACGTTGCTACGCAGAGACCCGTACACGCCGGTCGCAGACCAACGCGTATGCAAAGACGTGCAGTCCTCCATATACGGCGTGAACTAATCGCTGATTGGTCGAGCAGGGAACGGGCGTAGTGTTTTGTTTTCGACAGCCAGACAGGAGAATTAAATGAATGCACCCGGCAAAATCAAAACACTGTATTTTCATTTGGTTACATACACCAACTGCTTTTCAGCAGTAGGCCTACATTTAAACTATTTTTGCAACACGTCTTTTCACATGGATGTATTGCTTTTTTAACATATTTTGACACTGAAGTAGTCTCTTTCTCGCAATTCCGTTTCCGAATTTGCTCGTCGGTTTCTGAACGTTTGGGGTCGGACGCGCTATACTGCCCCTGGTGTTCATGACGCAGGCAGCTCTGCGAAGAGTTGCGTCGTAACTCTGCGTGGATCTTCGCAAACGTGCTGTAGGACCTACGCAGAGCTGTAAATCCAGCTTAAGACTTTTGAATGTTAAGATACCTTAACAGTACTTGTTTACCCGTGTATTTGTTCCACAGGGAGATGTAGGCCTTGCAATGGGGAAACTTTACGGTAATGACTTCAGCCAGACCACCATCTCTCGGTTTGAAGCCCTTAACTTGAGCTTCAAAAACATGTGCAAGCTGAAACCCCTACTAGAGAAATGGCTGAGTGACGCAGGTAATTCAATCGTTTTTGGGGTATTTTAGTCTAAATTCCAAGCAAATATTCTCCAACAACAAACATTTTTAGTGACTGATTTGAAATATGTTTTGAGAAATACATATTTCAAATGTATCACACAAATCACACACACACACACACACACACACACACACACACACACATTAATCCAACTCAGTAGTATTAAGTTGAGTTAAAATGATGTTCCACTCATGATTTCTAGGGTCTATCTCACGTGTCTTTCTTCTGTTCTTGTTAGAGAACTCCCCTGCTGACTTGATGAGCAGCCCCACCTCACTGCCACCTCTGATAGAGGGATACGGCCGCAAGAGGAAGAAGAGGACAAGCATTGAAACAAACATCAAGCTGACACTAGAGAAACGTTTTCTTGATGTGAGTTTAACACACACACACACACACACACACACACACACACACAAATAAAAAAAATCACAAACACATTACATTTTCATTTCTGCAGTGCATTGAAATTTGAATTTTGGATTGAATTGTAGTTCACTAAATGACAAGCCACTATCAAGGGGATGGTTTCCTATCTATTTGAAAGATGATAAACATGCTCAATTAAAGGTGAACCAACTCCCAACACCACATGTAGATGTGTAGATGCATCACCTCTGATTGGCTGACATGGTTACCTGCTGATTAACAGTTGTTGCGACACACCTGTGCTCTGCTTATTGAAGGGGGTGTTTACAGGGGAGCTGGCAGCCCTGCCCCACGATGAAAAAAACATGAAAGCATTTTTCACAGGCTGCGTCCTGGGCTCTGGTTCTCTAACATTGTGCTTTTTTCCATTATTGTTTTTTTGTTCAGAATCCAAAGCCTAACTCAGAGGAAATAACGCTGATCTCAGAATCGCTCTCCATGGAGAAGGAGGTCGTACGGGTCTGGTTTTGTAACCGCCGGCAGAAAGAGAAAAGGATCTACTGTCCTGTGGCCACTTTGCCGATGAAGTCACACAACTTCAGCACCAGAACGGTTAGCCAAAACATCTGCCAATACACATACAACCTTGCCCATGAAATCACACAACTTCAGTAGCAGAATGGTTCGTCAAAACATCTGCCAATAGGACTTCTACATCGCAATGACCGCTGCCATTTTGGAAGCATAAAAGCATTGGAATTGGAAGCATTAGTTATTATGTTAGCAGTAATGTTTTTTTGGTCATTGTTTAGTAATTAATCGTGAAATGATTTGTCATTATGGGGAGACATTGCTGTGTTTGAAACTGCCACAGCGTTTCTCATGCGAGACGTGGCGAAACAAAGTTTTCATTAGCCTAGCGGTATATTTACATTGATTTAGGATTTTACAGTACTACAACTCTCTTGAGTCCTCTCAAAATGGCGGAGTATCCAATATATAATCCAATCCATGATTTCATTTCTGAAATACAGGCCCCCTCATCCAGACCCTTCAGTCCTCTGGCTTCAGGAGGAGGCAAGTGGCTTTGATTAAATGATTGGTTATGTTTCTGTACATATACCTGACCATGTACCTCAGAACAGAACACAAATCATAATGCTTGAATCATATGTGCAATACATTGTTTATCCTGTATTATTATTGTACATTGTTTGTTCCGTACCTTGATACCTGAATAATGTTCACATCTATAAGAATGTCTCCATTTCTTCTGTCTCTAGTTTCATCGAGTTCCTCTCCTAATAGTGCAAGCCGTGGAGCATCTCCCAACATTATGTCAGCATCTTCAACCACTTTACCATCACAGGTCAACCAATCATATAGCGGACCAGGGTACGACCTCACTACTAAATGTGGACCTGTGTCTTTGCATAACTAGTATAATGCAACTCTGAATGCATGTATATGTATATGTATATGTACCGTATATGTAATTGTACTTGATATCCATGAACTATTACCCAGCTATGAATCTAGATTCAACTGCAACAACAATTATATATATATAATATGTGTATAATTGGTTGATGGTCTATTTTTAAAGAAACAACTTGGGACAACAAACAACAAACATTATATTCTTATATTATGAGTAATAATATAACATATGAGTGATTTCACATATTGTTTTTGTTTTCCAGGTCATGGTACCGAACATGGAACCCTTCTTCATATCACTGACAACAATGTGGCTGTTTGACTTTTTGAAGAGGTCCAGATGTGGTCAGGAAGGGTGTTGACAATAACATATGGCTGACAAGGAGGCCCTGAAGGACTGTAGGCAACATAAGGCCCTCGTGGGTCTTCATCAGCAGCCAATATAAACACCAAACTAGGCAACCATAACATTTGTTTTTCCATCAAGGTCAGCCATTTTGCTTTTGCTCAAAGAAAATCTGAATCCATAGTCCTTATTTAGTACTCCTGCATTCTGCATTAATGATGAATTGCAAAACAAAAAATAATACCAAAAATATAGATTCAATGTAATTCATATTCTGACAACTACAACTGCAATCTAGTCTGTAAAAACAGTTTGATAGGATTAAGCTGTTATGCTGAACTTGTATCACTGGCCCTTTTATGTCATTGGTTGGCAATAATGTGCTTACAAAAGTGAGTTACATGAAATGTAGGATATTTGTAATGTATCTCATTGTTTAGTTCAATTATTATTGATGCTTTCGGTAGTTAATATTTATCCATTTTGACACATTTTGTAAGGCCACTGATCATGCCCAATAAGTCTCAATCAGTGTAAAATATTTTCTGCTCTTGTTTTTGGCTCATGTTTACCTATTTTATTAGTAATTAGTCATTTTTAAGGGTGACGTTTTCTTTTAGTCCAGATAAGGCCAATTTTGCTTGTTTTTTGTTGAGTGAATTTTTTGTTTCTGAGCTGTATAAATGAGTTTGAGTAGCGATCTTCTGTGTGTTAGAAAACAGACAAGATGTAAATCTTTTGGACTCCACACTTGTGTTTATATGTTGCATGAAGGACTACTTGTGTCTAGACCAGTTGTAGATTAATTTATAACACTTAAATGTTACATTTTATGAACATATATCATTTACATAATGCGATTAACAAAAACAATCAACAGATTATCTGCTGAATGCCATTCGGGGAACAACATGAGGAAGGTCAACATCATGTATGAAGCTAAAATAAACCCTCCCACCCCACAACGTTCTGTAATTAAATGTTCATGTTATTAAACAAATGATCACAATTTTCTTCCTGTGTACCAGCAGCCATAGACAAAAGTCCTCCTCTCAATACACATAGACACTTTGTATTATAATTGTCATCAAAATAATCAGTGTATACAATATGTAGGATTCTGAGTGAACATTGGACAGGGACGATCGGTAGGAGACATTATCTTCTCACTCGCCCGAAAGGACACACACACCTATGCATATGCTCTCTCTCTCTCTCTCTCTCTCTCTCTCTCTCTCTCTCTCTCTCTTTGTAGCCCCCTGTGGTGAACCTATGAAAATAAGCTTTACATGGTATATATAGTAGCCTATATACTGCATTAAGTGGTATACTGGTATGTACTGCATTAAAGGTGCATAGCCATCCATCAGCTATTAGTGAGTGAAATATCTGTTTCGAGATGACTGTGCCTGTGACCCAGATCTTTTTCAGCCAATAGTAGCTGTTTCACTCGGCATCACTTTAACCCCCAGGGCACCTGTCTCTACATCTTCAGTGATGCCAGGGTATGGCTTGTTGTCATACTCTATGTGACAACACATTGCTTTACAACACGTTCTTCAGTGACATTAGTTACCATCCAGTTACCATACCGTCCATCCTTCATATCCAGACAGAGCATGAGAGAGGGCGGGACTTCCGAGCATGCTTCGGAGGAAGTTATATCCGTTTCAGTTACAGTTTAGTGGCGAGAGAGAGGCGAGAAAGAGGGAGGGACTTCTGATAGCGGGATATCCGGATATTGCTTTGTCAATTTTTTGGTCAAAAACAACTTTGTTGTAGTTCTTCTTATCATGTTCTTATTCTTCGCACTCCGGGGGACAGTTTACTGACGTATGAAGAAAGAGAACGGAAATTGCGTTACGGTAGACCGGATTAGCGATGAAATTCATGGCCTTGTCTCAGCCTAGCTGTCCCCTAACTGCTCATCATCTGGGGCTGTGTGATCAGGTTATTACATCTCTTCTGGGCTGCATGTGTGTTGAGATGTCTGTCCCTGTTGGAAAAGCAACTCGGGACTCTCTCGTGGATTGTGCCGTTGGGTAGCACTTATTACCTGATGTATGCTCAGTGTACCTTTGACTCTAACAATCTGTTCTTCCTCCACGTAGAATAGTTTAACTTTGGTAAGTAGGAGTGTCATATAGGGCTGTCTGTAAATCAACACCGCTAGCTTCCAGACAATTCCGGTGCACCTCAGTAAATCCCAACTGGAACGGATCACTGATAGCGCTGCATGGTTCTTTAGTAACTGTACGACAGGTTCCAGGTGATTCACACTCACTACTGAAGGATTTTGGTGGGTAAACGACAAAATTCACTTTTTACCTCTTCCTATCAGCGTCTTAACCTTTTGGTAGAGATATCCAAAAATGGGACAAAATGCAGGTTTATGTTTGATTATGTAATTAAGGCTTTTAGTTAACTGTGTGAAGATGTGCATTGGAATGATAAGACTACTCACAAAGATTACAGATAAATATTGATTGTTGAGGACACAGCTTGCCACCGGCAAAAAGGCTTTAGACAGCAAATTCTGAATTTTTCAAAACATTTAGTAAATTACATTTGTATTGAACTAATGAAAAACACATTTGCAAATCACCAATATCACTGTTATATTCACAGAACTGTGCTGCTGTTAACGGCACACGCTCACTATGTTTACTTCATTTCACTTTAAATCAACAAAACGTGTAGAATATGTATTAATCTATATTAATTATATAAATGTCTGTCTACTATTTACACTTGAAACAAAACTTGTATGTACAAAAATACAAATACAAATCCCCTAGAACGTTTGTTACAAAATATTTCCATGAAGGTTTACGTCATGTGAACATGCAACATGAGTTGTTTACTTCACTGTTCACGTGGAAGGGCCAGCGCTTCTGGACAACAGTTACTGGTGGCAGGGCTTCCTGGTTTACACAATGCACTTGATCAGGCCTATCCATTATACCTGTGAATTCTACCTTGCTCAGCCATTACATCCATGCACACACACATTTCCCCACTCTGCTCCTTAGAATTTTGATTCACTCTCTAGGTTTGCAATTTCCCCGTTCTGTTCAGGCTGCTTCCGGGGCCCGTCCTCCTTACTGTCCAGGTCTGCATGTTCCTTTACATTGGTCTCCAGTTGGGTCTCAGGAAGGCCCTGTTGGCTCAGCTTGCTGGCCAGTGACCAAGTGAGAGGTAGACGCAGCCTGCCGGTCATGTCGGCCAGCTCTCTGGCACTGCAGCAGGGTGTGGTGGTCTCGTAGATGTTGTGGAAGCTGTTGTAATCCACCTCGTAGAAGCCATCTTCCAGGGTGAGAACTGGTGTGAAGCGGTATCCCCACTTGATCTCGCTGCTTACGTATGAGCTCCGTGCCTGGCATGTCATACCTGCACACACAAGACACACAAGGGGTGGTTTAAGGAAAGCCGTCTGTTTTAAATAGACACAATACAACGAGGAGACTTGTACTGTGTACCAGATATACATTCATACAGTTGCAATAGCCACAATGGAAACGCTGACAAGGTGTATTTATCACATATTTATCTATATTGATTCATTGTTTTATAAAGACTCAAATATTTTAAATGTGTTTTATTATCAAATGTCAAACCGGTAAATCCACATTAATAATAATAGTACTAATAATAATATATTTATACATTAGTTACTACTGCTAAATTGTAAAAATTCACTGTCACAACGTCTCTGTCCTGAGGAGAAAGCCTGCCCATAGCGACCAATAAGGCTGTTGTCTCGGATTCAACAAGGAAAAGCACACCGACACCCTGTGGGCGTCCCTCTTGTGTAACTAACTAATAGTTGTTCTGCTGAATCCCTATTAGTTTATGCTATTCCAATATAAATTATTTAAGATACCAAGTAAACGAAGCTAAACATTCTCACGCTCACGCTGTAGCTGCAAAGCGTGTTCCTTTAACCAATTTATTTAACCAATTGATAATAACACAAGTTGGAAAATGGAAGTAAAGTTGAGGTCGGACCCACTCGCATCAGATTCGTAACAGTTGCTAAAGTGTGAACATGACACGTTACTAGCATAACATACAGTAGCTGTGTCTGCTACACACGTTGATGTGATACTGGAGGTAGTATGTAAAAATCGACATTAGGCCTACATATTGGTCCATTGCATATAGTGTGTTATTTTCGATCCATTACTATGTTGATTGATAGTATTATTCATGCAGTAGATGTGAGCTGTACAAAATATAGACAAATAGGAAAGGCAACAAGTGCATAAGAGATTCAAGCCTAGGTACACACCATTTATACTATGATAGTAGATCTAACAGCCATTTGACAACTGGTGACTTGGGACTTGATGACTGGGAGTGATAATAATTGGGTGGTTCGACCGAATCAGTGCAAATTGCACGACTCCCACACCAAAGACAGGATTTGAGTGTGAGTGTGTGTGTGTTCAGGTTTTAGATGCTTCATGTTATGATCTTTTGATGTCTATGAGAATCATTCTAGTATGCAGGCGTCGTTCTAAACGCTCATCAAATATTGTTGGAATCTACTTAAATCTACTTAAATGGCTCGTAGTTACACATATATAACAACCACAACAAGTATAATCACACAGATATGAGGTCATAGGTGTTTTGACAATATGCGACGAGTAACGTGAGGATTGAGCGATAGAGCAAAAGGGCTCATCATAAAGCACTGAACGCGATATAATAAAGACATTTAACATACGAACGAACCAGAAGTATCTGCTCTACATACCTGTGGCCTCCACCATCCCCTCGAGAATGACGACAATTTCCAGCTCGTCTCTCGCCAGGCTGGCTTGTGATATCTCCCAGAAGGGGCTGTGCTGATTGATCTCATGACTTATAATCAGCGGCGACACAAGGAAGAGTCGGTCATCCCCCGTGTTGTAGCCCACGTGGATGTCCGTCTGGTTCAGGGGGATGAACTCCCCCTCCTTGGTCTGCTTGGACCTGATCAGCTTGGCCCTGATGGACGCCTCCACGATGTGTGAGTTGCGAAGGTCCCCGACTCTGAACATGAGACACAGCCGGCCGTCTCTCATGGAGATGACGGCGTTCGTGGAGAACACGAGTGTCTCTGCGCGCTTCTTGGGCTGCGAGATCTTCACAAACATACAGCCCACCATGAACGCGTTCACAATAGAGCCGAGTACCGACTGAATCAGGAGGAGAAGGATCCCCTCTGGGCACTTATCAGTGATGACCCTGTATCCGTACCCGATGGTTGTTTCCGTCTCGATGGAGAACAGAAACGCGGATACAAATCCATTGAGATTATTGACACACGGAGTCCACTGGCTGTCTGAAATGTGATCCAAATCACCGCGAAGGTACGCAATGAGCCACCACATGAAGCCAAAAAAGAGCCATGTGACCGTATACACCAGGACAAAAATGAAGAGGTTCAACCCCCACTTGAGGTCTACGAGAGTGGTGAAGATGTCCGTCAGGTAGCGGTACGTCTCACGGACATTTCCATGATGGACATTGCACTTCCCGTCCTTCTGCACATACCGCTGGATCTTCCTGGTCCTGGTTGGGCCAACCAGCTGTTTAGGACAGTCTTCACGGGCCGGTTTTGTCCACTTTGGCTCTCTTGCGATGGCCGGACTCTCCACATCTTGCTCCATTGGCTTGCAGGGTAGATTCAAGCCTATGCACACAAAAAAAGCGGATTTCAGAATCTTGAATGACTTTAATGAATGAGAGTTGTTTTTAAGTGCATAGGCAAAAAAAGCGCTTGTTAAATGTTTTAGTTTATTCAGGTACTTCAATACATGCGCTTCATTTCACCTAGTCAGCATGCACTAGGTACATGAATGAGGTTTACCTCCTTGTTAACGGAAATAGCCAAACAGTGAATGTGGATGAAACTCAATACATAAAGCATGCAGACATTGGATTTGACCTTGGTATGACTGTTAGTGCCAGACGTGTTGGTTCCAGCATCTCAGAAATAGCTCATCTCCTGAGATTTTGAGTGTGATATTAAAATCAAGTATTTGGTGTTCACAGCAATGGTGTGAAACCATGGACTGATTCAAAACATTCGTTGCTAAACACGCTCCATTCCCTCCGTCAT
The DNA here is from genome assembly GCA_900303215.1 of Trachyrincus scabrus. NCBI lineage: Eukaryota > Metazoa > Chordata > Actinopteri > Gadiformes > Macrouridae > Trachyrincus > Trachyrincus scabrus. The sequence goes on from OMNO01056960.1 coordinate 40,063, forward strand.
CCATCATCATATTATGCCCTGGTCACTTTATCTAATTTAATGTACATATCTATCAGCACTCCTCCACTTTATACTTTATACCTTATAATGCTAGTGTTTATTTATCTTATTATGTATATATATTTTTTTTTTTTGTTGTAACTTTTGTATTTTAATTTCTTTTCCCCCCTTATTCTGTGATTGTTCTACGTATTGTGAGCTTGCCATGTCACAAGAATCTCACTGTGTAGAATGACCCTGTGTTATACTGTGCAAGTGATCAATGAAACACTTTGACATCCTAAATGACCTCTAGTAATAGTCTTTTAATTGTGCTTGGAATAAACATGCAGGTGCTCAAAGGAACAACCTGATGAACCAGCAGAACAACCTAATAGACCGATTCCCAGGGCCCTCGAAAAACCGCGTGTTACGTTTCAAGGCAAACCATATACATTTATGTTCCCAGAGCAAACAACCTATGATTATGTCCATGAGTTGCTGACTATTAATTAGTTAAACACCCAGTTACGCAAGAATCTTGAGCTGTTATGTATTTCCGTATATATGTTCATGAAAATAAAAAATTACAATGTGATTGTGGCAGTCTCCCCCTGCCACATGCCATCTACAGTGGCTTTCCAGGGCTTCTCCAAGAGCAGGACACAGGCAGATGATTAAACCGGTTTATTGTAAAGTTTGTGGGGGTTTGAACAGGCAGAGCAGATGGTACATGCTAGCGCTCCTCTCGAGTGTGTTTGCTGGTGGCTGGTTTAACCTGTGGGCCTGATTGGCCAATGGCCCACAGGTGTGCAGCCTCACCCAGTCCCAGAGTCTAATCAGTCTAACTCCAACCAGGTGAGGCTGCTTAAACCAGCCACCAACAACACACACCCCACAGTGATCAAGAGAATTTGACGCATTTTATGAATCTGTTTTGCATTATAGTCATATATAGTCATATTATCGCTTTATATTAAAGATTAAGTGTGGCCGATTTGTTTTAGTACACGTACAAGCTATATTTAGTACAAGCTATATGAACAGAATGCACCGGCTCTGGCCAGTTCCGACACGAAATCAAGCGCGCCCTTAATTTCACAGACCAAAGGAAAATCTAGACCTCAAAAAATAGACTAATTTCAAAACAGCAAATAAAATACAAATACATTTCTTCAACGTGACCAGCTTCCGGTCAGTGGATGGCGTATTTCCGTTGTATGTCTACTCGTCTAGAAGTGTAATGTACCAAAAAACACGTTATAAATCTGAAAACAAAAACACTTCTCGAAATATGTAGTATTTTTTAACATGTAATATTAAATATGTATCACTTTTGAAGTCTTTATTTAAACCCCTCCCTTTTTTTTAATTATTGGTATTTTCCTTATTTTTTCCCTGTTCTTTTATAATTTATGTGCTGTCTATTCAATTGTAATTACGTTGCCAATGCAATCCAATATCTGTTTGATTGTATGCTTCTTTATCAAAATAAAGTATTAAAAAACAGAAATAGTAGCCTGTAGTATGAATACAATTAATGTTCTGCATATTTTGCAATCATGCTCAAGCCTACTTGTATAGATGTTAACAAATTTCAAGAAAACCTTGTAATATTAACTCTTTCACCCCTTTCAAGCCAAGCCTGGTTCTACCAGTCTATCTTGCGAGGTCTTTCCAGTCTCCTTTCGCAAGAGAGTCTGGCCTTTTGCCTTAAGCAGTTGATTTTAAGCCATGCCTTGACGGACAACACCTTCAGCCAATCAGATTAACTTAGCGTCACCAACGGAGAAAACTGATACATCTATTTCAGCTAAATCTGATGCTATGGCTGCATCGATACGACCGCCTTCGGGAGCCGACACTGAAATGAGGAAATGCGGTACTGCAGCTCCCAAACCTTTCCAAACCAAACTAAAATAAATGCTTGCAAAACACCTGTAGTGTGATGTAGTATGAACCATGTATCCACACAGCGTCTTCTAATCAAGGCTCTCTCTTTTGTTATCTCATTAGATAAATAGCTGCAGGATGATATATTTGTATAGCATGTGGTTTACAGATAGGCCTAAGGCTCACCGGGTCGTTCTATGAACTGTTTCTAAATGAAGGTGACCATGGCACCTTGCCTGTCGCCTTCTATGAAAATAAAATAAAATAAAATTGAAATGAACCGAGAGTGACCACGGTGAAGACGAATCTGCAAGGGCTGGCTCCTGCCAGGCTATTTCAAACATACTGTATAAAAATTGCTTCCAAACCCTAACTCTAGATGGCGCCATTTCTCGCAAAATTGTAATTCTTGTAGTAAGGGCGCCATCTTGTTGTGCTCCTTGATGCAATGGGTGTGTATGTGGTTGATGCATGGGTAATGTAGTCACATTCGTATACATGAGTGAATGATAAATGAGGAATGAGTGAAAGACGATACACATATGTGAACTATAGGTTCATTTGGTCTAGGAAAAGATCTGTGTTGTCAGAATTTACATCAAATTGGCAAAGTCCTGAAATATATGTTAGGGCACTATAAGTGGCCTAACTTAGCACCCCCCATTGAAACTATCAGCACATCTAAAAGTAGATGTCCAGAGCTGTCCAAAACAGTTCACCTTGTTTTGGTAGTCCATTTTATTGCCAAATTATGATGCTTCAAACATGACATGCTCTCAGGGTTCATAGGTCATTAGCTCAGTTAGGGGTCCACTGACATCTCTCAACAAGACGAGACCTTTCCAACAATGTACTACTATAGAACTACTGTTCTATGACAAAGTAAAATAAATCTAACACTCCTATTGCAGTGGTGTGTCAGTTGTAAATTTGAAGACCACAGACAATCTAAATTGGATAAAATTAATGATTTAACATCGCTGTGCCCCCAATGTCCACAATGTGAATGCACAAGTGATATTAGGCCTACATTCTGTGAGGTACATGTAGGCTTACCTGTGACGCAAGTAAATAAAGCCAAAAGACCCAAAACGTCATGCCTTTATACAATTCACAAATTCTACTTGAATATCAGAATTGTCTACATTATAGTCCACCAGGAGGCAACAGGCATGCTCACTCGTCAACTAAATCCATAAATTCAACAATAGATTAGGCCGACAATTAGATGCATACCATTGCAATGCCTGTTAAACTGTTCTTCTTACTTAATCCAAAACTAAACATCCATAAATAATGATTAGCCTATGGAAATGAACGAAAACTGTGCACCTGGTATAAGATGTAGACCTACTATACTGACATCTAGTGGGTCGTTTAAGAATTGCATATTGGTAAGTGAGCCCCATTCCAGATCAATGATCAAGATCAAAATCATAAAATGTAGCCTGCATCGTAAAACTTTACATACAGATGTTAATGTCCAGTGTCATTTTAATGTGTTGTTATGTCTGTGTTGTGTCATATGCAACTTCACCCCCAATACAGTCGCTATACCTGGCCTAGGCCTAGTAATAACATCTTTAAGAAGACAGCCATATGTCGTGCAGAGGAGACCAGCTTGTCACGATATGAGAAGAGACGGACATAGTTTTAGAACCGGGAGAGATCTCCGTCGCCATGGAGACGAGCTCCTCATCCATTAATAATAGGCTGGTTAAACAATCTTTTTCACTCCGTCCATCGTTTTCTGTACCCTGCCAACCTGTGTCTATGGCTGTCGACAATTATTAAGAGGGAAACATTATCAATATAATACACAATATAATACATTCCAGTCCATGTTGAATGAGAGTTCATATAAAAGACCAAGACAATCCTGGCACTCATTTTAAGCAGCCCTTTATAAAACAATGCGGATTTTCGGTCGTATCTTATTATAAATATGGCATTGACTCAATTAAAGCCAGGAGTCGTTGTCTCTACTTAATAGAGTAATATTCGCGTGTGTCCACGGCAAGACGATTCTTTTTCTTTTTTTTGACTGGGAGACATTTCTATTTCCCTGCAGAACTGCACAGGGCGATGCAGACTACGTCACTTCTATATAATCGTGCACGGACAGCAACCTATATAGACAGACGTGGGCTGTGTTACAATGGAGAAAACAACGCACTATAGCCTACCTTAAAGATTAACGTATCGTTGTCATACTCGTGGTTCGCCCGTCTCCATGAAAGGTGGTTCTGCTTTGCACGATATGTTGCCGGATCGCTCAGTGCCGACGGATCGAGTCTTTAATTTAATGCCTGCTCTCCTCCATCGTCTTAGTGAAGGATGCATTTCCTGTCACTCGTTGAACGCTACACCCCCTCCTCTCCCAGAGATG
>OMNO01056961.1:0-11406 GCA_900303215.1 Trachyrincus scabrus
TCTGTAGGACATTCGCTGTCACAGGTATGTAAATAAGTGGACGTGATACATTTACGTGCCATAGCAGCAACCCTATTACCTTTTGATGAGTAGTCCTCCCTGTTGCACGGGTGTACCTGTTTTCTAAACAACAAACGATGGCACACTGAACAAACAAGTTTCAGAAGCGCATACGCACATTCCCTTGTGCGCATGCGCTTCTGAAATTTCCGGTCACAACATGGCGCAGTCAATCGCGAAGCCTGGACGGGGTTTACGTCACTCCTCTTAAAGGCCCAGTGCCAAAATATAGTGCCGCTATAATTCGCGGTTAAAATTAAACACTCAGCCCCACCGCCCTGATGGACGAAAATGCGGAAACTAATCTAGTTACATCTGCGAACATTATTCTATCAATCACAGCTCTGCTTCACTAGGTGCCAGGGCCTTGAAACTTGGTATCCTTATAGAGGCATTACCCTGACAGGTGTGCCAAATTTGGTATAGATAGCACCGGGCTGGGGTGGCGGGCGCTGGGGTTGGCGGTGCACAAGTGTGAATACCTTTTGAGGCTGCTAGCAGCTTTAATTTTTTTTTGCTATCTATACCAAATTTGGCACACTTGTCAGAGGGTAATGCCTCTATAAGGATACCAAGTCTCAAGGCCCTGGCACCTAGTGAAGCAGAGCTGTGATTGATAGAATAATGTTCGCAGATGTAAATAGATTAGTTTCCGCATAACTCGGCCCTTTGACTTTTTAAAAAAATTATTCATAGTATTGTTAATCAGACATGTCAATAGAGCAGGACCACCAAATATTGAGTCATTTAGTCATTTTAGTCATTTTCTCAAAATTTTCACAGTACAGAAAAATCTATCTGACAGACCTCATGGCTCCCAGAGGAAAAAATGTTAAGCACCTCACATACGTCCTATATACCAAGTTTCAGACATTTTCGTCCATCAGGGCGGCGGGGCTGAGCGTTTAACTTTGACCGCAAATTATACGCCCCCCCTATAGGCGAAGTGGTGCATAGCGCTTAGATGAGACTTTACCTAAATTGACCAAGTGACGCAGACTTTTTGGAGACCTATTCTTCCATGACACATATATGTGTGAGAAAATGCAAAACTTTTTACCAATAGGGGGCTGAGCTATAAGCGTTTGAAATAAAAATAATAATAAGAATATCCACTACAATAACAATAGGTATCCACAGATACACTGTGAATACCTAATAATTCACACAAAAACAATAGGTATCCACAGATACACTCTGTGAATACCTAATAAGAATATCCAGAGCAATAACAATAGGTATCCACAGATACACTCTGTGAATACCTAATAATTATAATGTTCTGATATTCTGCCATGTTTCTCCAGGGACCATGCATTTAAACAGCTGTCCTGCCCAGCCCTACATCCCCATCTATCTGATAGTGCTGGGAGTCAGCAGTCTTCTCTTGCTGGTCCTCAGCTACGTCCAAAACCCAACAAAGCAGGGCGTGGTCAGCATCCTGAACTCCACCTGCATCAGCCTCCTGCACATCTTTAACACCTGTTGGTTTGTGGCAGGTGAGAGAGATTGGATGATGTGTTGCTATTGGCGATAAGGGATGAGGACACAGGCCTTTGCAGTTCCAAGATAATGTTACGATCCACTAAATCCTGCTCAGCAACCCATTCATTAAATAATAAATCATGAAAGCAAATGAAAGCGTGAATCAAATCAAACGTATAAATCAACAGACCTAACATAACCTCGCATCGTGATGTTGAATAGGTCACTAGGTCTAAATAGACCAAGTGACTTCACTATCCTCAGACATAGACCTTTGCACTAAGAGGTCAAAGTGAGTACACACACACACACACACACACACACACACACACTATCATCCTCCGTCCTTGTGAAAGTGGCATGTCTCTGTACCTCTACAGGCACCGTGTGGGTCTTTGCCGTTTACCCCGTCAGCTACTCAGCCGCCGAGGACGGATACTGCCAAAAGAGTGTCTACCAGTTGGCTTTCTACTTCACCAGTCTCTGGTGGGTTCTTGTGACTGCGACGTTTTTTTACGGCGGTTGTCTCCTCCTGCTGCGCTGCTGGGACTCGGGCGCCAGGGGGCGTGGTTTGACTCGCATGATGGACGATGCTTCGTATGGCGGAGCAGATTCTCATTCAGCAGTGATGATGGGCTCAACATGAATATTGATACACATTTACTATAAAGCCGGTTAGTTTTAGGGTTAGGGTTTGGTTTTTCGAATCGAATCGAATGAATCGAATGAGCAAATAAATTAATAGAGAATGAATAAATAAATAAATAAATAAATAAATAAATAAATTGGCCCACGTTTATTTCTCCTATATATTTACAACCCATTGCATTGAATTATGAAGAATTGTAAGTGTACAAAGGCTGTGTAATGGCCGTGTAGGTACAGTACAGAATATTTCAAAAATAAATGCCGATCCTGTCAGGCTCTTGAAAGGGCACCTATCAGAGTTAAGGGTCCTTCTTCTACACTGGAGTCTTGTGTCGCCGTGTTTGTGTCAGCGGTCTGTAAAGTAACGTCGCTTTGGTTTTTTTTTACGGCACATAACCAACGTTATTAAGACATACAACTAACATACATTTAAGCGTGTCGTTGTGAAAGTCGTATGTAGTCACAGATCGTTAGTTTGACATCCGTCTGTGAACGTGGCAGCATGTGGGGCTCCAGCCGCCGTGTCCTTCAGGAGCTGGTGGCGTCCCATGTGAGGTGTTTCTCCCAGACATCATGCAAGGTTCGTGCATTGATGCTTGATAACGAACTAACTAACAAACATTTATTTTAAATAAAGATGGTGCACTGAAATGTCTGAAGTAACACAATTGTTGAATTAGTTCATGCCCTGCTAAATTGGCCTACACTTGTCTGTACAAGTGCTAGTGCTCACAGGGGCTCAATGCTTATGCTAGTGCCTGTATATGATTAGTGTGTATGAACCGTATACTGTAGGTATGAACCACTGTTCACAGTCTGGTATGAACCACTGTTCACAGTCTCTGGTATGAACCACTGTTTACAGTCTCTGGTATGAACCACCACTGTTTACAGTTTCTGGTATGAACCACCACTGTTTACTGTTTCTGGTATGAACCACTAGTCTCTGGTATGAACCACTGTTTACAGTCTGGTATGAACCACCACTGTTTACAGTCTCTGGTATGAACGTGTACACTTCCCCCATAGAATACAGTTGTGGTGGAACGATGGTGGCAAATCCCGTTGGCCAAAGAAGGTCGGACGCCAGCACTTCATCAGAGACACCGAATTTACAAAGTGGTGGAGGGCACGGAGCGGTTATCGAAGGAGACAAAACTGGAGCTGATTCTCACACAAACGGTTGGAAGTCAGTATCACAAAAAGTGTGTGTGTGTGTGTGTGTTCAGTCTATTAGTGACTTTCATTAAGTGAGTTTGTGGATGTTTGTTTTTAACAGAGCTAGGTGGACGAGGAGACACGGTGCGTGTGAAGAAATCATTTGGCAGAAGTAAACTGCTGGCTGAGGGTCTCGCCGTTTATCCATCACCAGAAAACAAACAGATGTTCGCAGAGGAAATACGGGTATGCATTTCGTCTTGCTTTAAATACATTTTTTTGTGGCATGCCAATCTTTTTGTTATAACCCATTTACACGATGCTCCTAATTTATTTGAACATCTTTCATCCACAGGTTCTGCATGAGGGGAAGCCAGAGGATAGAATCCAAACACGCACAGGACTACTTGTAAATATTTTACTAATTTTTCCATTTAGCCTTTCTTTGTTTTTTGAATATCTCTCGTCATCTCTATTAGTCTTCCTACAAAGCTGCTGTATTTGCAGACTGTGAACTTCCTGAAGCGCTCACAGTTGAAGATTTGCAAATGGCCCTCGGATGAGTATACACTCACCAAAGAGATTGTATGCAGGCAATTTGCCCGGAAGGTATTTTTCTTTTTAGGATAATTCTAGATAAAATCTATTCTTTTAATGGCCGGATTAGTAAAAATTGTGACCTTTTTATTCAGTTGGGAGTTATGGTGCCACTTCATGCGTTGAGACTTCCAGACGAGCCAATCAAGGATGTAGGAGAATACTGGTGTGAGGTTACGGTAAGACACATGGGAGATCTTTTTATGCTCTTACTCAATACTACTTCATAGTGTGTAGGCAACCAGCGGTGAACATGTCTACTTTGCTTTTGTTTAATCCGATTTTTCTTCTTTCTCAGGTGAATGGAATTGACACAGTACGTATCCCAGTGTCGGTCCTGCCGTATGAAGACCAATCTGCAGTGGGGCAGAACATTTTGAAAAAGTTGAGGCAGGAAAAAGAGTCTTCCATCACAGCGGAGGCTAGTGCTGAAATGGCCGCTCATGAGTTGGAAGCTTCTGAGCTTTCGAGCGCTTCTGAGTCTACAGCATACGGCGAGTCTACAGCATCTCCAGAGCCGTTGCCTGCTGAAGACAAAACGGGACCACCAACTGAAAACCACCCAAAAGATTGAAGGACTGTGATTTCAAAATCCACTTTAAAAAAAACAAACAAGGAAGATTGTCATGTTAATAGTAATAGCGATTAGTACCTGTTAACATCGATGTGAATAAAGAAATGACCAGTTGAGTGTCCTTTTTTAATTTTTTTAATTCAGTTTTGTATTATACTTTATACCAACATGTCTGCCGGCCATCCACGGGCTTTCTCTTCATTTAGCTGATCATTTTCAGAAATAAAAATATAAATTCAAAACTAAATGCCTTGAGGATTAACTTATGAACGCATAGCAAGTCTTTTATCCAAGTATTCTACTGCCCCTCACTAACGAATGCCACAAAATAAAACTCTTCGGCCCTAGTTATTCTCTACATTATCTTTACAACGTAAAGATGGACATGCGGTACTATTGCCACAGTGCCTGCATCATTGTAATGTAAAACAAGTAAATACTCAATGGCATTCGGTCTGAAAATTCATATACTTTCACATGCTCTAACGGATTAAAAAGTATTCTCCCAGTTCCAGCAATGGTATGTGTGGTGTATATATCTGGCTTTGTACATTATGGTTTGACAATTATAAAATTATAAATTTCATCAAAACTTTGTGGTTGTTTAGAAAAGTCATTGCGATGAGTACATAAGCACTGAAACCCCATACTGCTTTGTGCCAATATCAAATATGAGACTTTAGTGGTCAGTGTCTTAAGAAGTAAATGGGTCATAGGGAAGAAAAACCCCTGCAAACATCTTTAACGTTAATGCCAATTTAGGATGACGTGAGAAGCAACATGTCACTAATGCTCTGGGATGAGTTAACGATAACCAGATTAGAGCATGATCAATGACAGATAACCAACAAAATGAAGATCTATGGAAATCAAAAGGGAGTGAGGGTGTCATTTACTGGCTAGAAGAATAATTAGGACCTGCATCATTTTAGGAAATGTGTTTTAAGTCTTACCAGAAGCTAGAGGGGTAGACACAGAAACACACCTTTGTTTCAATGCAGGAGCCAAACATTATGTAACACAGTAACGAACAAAACATACCCAATATTAACAATGTTAAACACAAACACAGGATGGACAAAACCGGGGAAACAGAAATGGAGAAGTCAGTATTATGAGACAAATATTTCATCCCAAGCAACAGTAGAAGAACACATTTGCTCAGGTGAGAAAACACTGGAAAGCGATTATCTACGGTCAGGCCAGAAGTCTCCTGCAGGCCCCCAGAAGCCTCCTGCAGGCCCCCAGAAGCCTCCTGCAGGCCACAGACTGTCCAGAACACAGCAGACTAGAAGCCGTACTTAGCCTGGGTCTGGCGGCGCGTTAGCTTGTTTTCTGCCCAGTTGTTCTTCAGCTCCAGCTCGCGCTCCTTTGCCTACAGATAATAGACAGAAGGTTTAGATCCAAACTCAAACGTTTAGTTCCTTACAATTGATTGTAAGGAACAATCTAAAAAAACATGTCTTTAAAATAACATTTGACTGTAGAAGAAGAATTTTGCAATTGTTACATAAATATTTTAATTCCTCAATTTGTAATTGGTTACAAATTGTCAATACTTGTTTATTGTACGGAACACACATTATATATATATATATATATAATATAATGAGACCCATGAAGATAAGGTGTCATAGCTGTGGATATGGAAGGTGGCAGTAGTAGTAGTAGTAGTAGTAGTAGTAGTAGTAGTGCAGGACTCACCTGGTGAATAAGATATGTGATCTGGTGCTTTCGTCGCTGCTGTCCTGTAGGTTGGTCTCCCTTTTTCTGAAAACAAATTCATAAAATATAGAGTCAAAGAGATTAGAACAAATAACAAAACAATTAACATTAACAACCAATAATCATGATGGACACGGGACACAGCAGTTATACCCTGCAAAAATGGTGACAAATCTTTACCTGTATCCCCTTTTTGATGACATAAAATCTTCTACAAATTAGCCTGTTACAATTTTTAAAAATCCTTTATAGAAAATGTTTTTTTGGTTAATCTATCAATAAAACCATCTATCAATATGGGCTCTTGCTCATGTGGGTGGAAGATTAGCACGTGCTAGCGTCATAGCTCACCTTGCTGAAGGACCTGCGCTCTTGTTTCTCTTCACTCACGCTCTTGGTCATCCACTGCTGGCTGCCAATCAACTGGTCATCGCCTTTGATCTCCAGAAACTTCACTTCCTCTTTGCCCCGGTTGCGTTTCCCTTGAAGCCTCATGAACTTTGGCAGGGAAAAAGATTTTAAAAGGAAAAAACAAAGGAGTCTTGAATTAGGATTAGCTTCACCTCAAAGGAGGTCCATTTCACAGTCATCATTCTTCTGGAAAAGTATCAATTGAAATGGTAAACTTAATCAATTCAAACTCAGAAAATTGATTCAATAATTGTCTGATTAATTGACCTAAAAGTAAAAGTATGAACACAGGTCACCGCAGTGAGAGTAGCGTGGGTGAACACCTCATCATACAAAACAAAACAATGGAGAAAAGTTGCTCTTACTGCCTCCTCGTCAAACATTTCAGAGGATCCCGGCTCATCATCATCATCATCATCATCATCATCTGCCCGTTCGGGGTTTGCGTTCTGGTAGTACGCCTGGTTATAACAACCCTGTCCCAAGGGGAAACATTTAGAAAAAAGGTCAGATGTTCCAATTTCATTTAAATTAGTGATCAGCTCACAATTAACATCAGGCATTGTACACTACTTCCTACCGGAGCTCCAGCATCTGGTTGCTGGTACTCTGACGGGTGGCCGCTCCAGGCCCCGAGCACCTCGTGGCTGGAGCCAAAGTCCAGCGGGGCGTCTGATTGGCCATCATCGTCGACTCTGGGTACTATGGGAAGGGCGACCACAGGGGCCCGGGACTCGGGGTCTGGGTTAGGGGGCGTGGTGACGGGGATCTGCACCGTACTCTCACCCAGGGAGAAGTAGTTCTCCGGGGCCACGTCCTCCTCGTTGTCCTGGTCCTCGGTGGCTATTTGCCTAGCGAGCTGCAGGGCAGCGGACTTAGCAGCAGCCTTGATGGCCGAGGGAGAAGCGCTGGACCCGAGGAGGCCCTTGGCGGGCGCTGCGGTCTTGGGAGCTTTGGGTTCCACAGACTTGGTGAGTGTGTAGGGTATCAACGGTCTGTTGATCTCCTTCACGCTCATGTTCCTGGGCTGTGGCAAGAGAGAAGACAGGCCTGTGCCAGACCCCTGTTGGAGGGAAATGTGTGCAAATGAAAAGAAACTGGTTGAAGACATGTATACATCCTCTTTATACACCGGTTACAGATAGCATTTGCTCACAGCCTCCACCTTATAGATTACATTCAGGCACATTCAACTTGGATTATTAAGTGATACTCATAAATCAGGTGACATAATCAGTTTGATTCAAAATGATCATCAAATTAAAAAATATAGCAGTCGGTTTTTTACATCTTTAGGTAACAAAACATGCATACACTGCATCGTTCAAGACAAGTGAGTGTTTGTGTTTCATCACCTGAGGTTGTGACCTTTTCTTTGCTGGCTCGTCGTCATCGGAGTCCGACTTGAGACATTTGGAAACATAAGAATAGTTATATTACGTTGTTGACATAACAAACTGACGAAACGGAAATTGTAGCTTCAACAGTTTCAATAATGCACTCACATGATCTCGTTGGATCTTCGGCACGGTGATCTTGACGGGCTCTGTGCGTTTCTTCGGTTTGGGCAGGTTGAAGAGTAAGCCCCTTTTCTGAGCCTGCGGATCGGGGCCCTCGCTGAGCGACGTGGGGCCCTCGTTGGCCCCTGGTGAAACGCTGCACTGTGTTTGCCTGCTTGGTGGCTCTTCGGTGTGAATTGCACTCGACGACGTTGGCTTTTTCGGCGCAGGTAGAAAAGACAGCAGCCCTCTGCCCGGTGTGCTCTCCTCCGGTGAGGTCTGCTCGGAGTCGCTGTCGCTGTCACTGCTCCCGTAGGCGACTAAAGACATGCTGCTGCTGCTGCTGCTCACCTGGCGCACAGGTACGACTTCACTTGGTTCAAGCTTCAAGAGCTCCTACTTTTACACGTTGTGCTTGCGTTTTTTTTGGCGTGGATACGAAACGTAACTCTGTATCTTACTTGTAAGTAAAATAATTAATAAAAAAAATGAAATAATAATGTCAAATACCAGCCGGGCTATGACAAGGCCATCGCAGCGGTCTATTTTACATTACAGCTCGGGGTCCATCTGAAGTGGGATTACAGTCCAGGCCGACGGATCACACGACTTAATCTTCTGCCTTTTTGGAGGAAGTCGATTTCGGGATACTTTCATGAGAAACGCCGCGACATCGATCTGTTTACTTATATATTGATGATCTCGGGTTTTCTGCACCCACAAATAGCAACCTGATCACAACACACCTCTTCTTCTTCCCAAGTCGAACACTCCCCGCTGCTGCGCACCTTCTTGCGCATGTACCTTCTTCTTCGTGTTGTTTTGCGTCACCGCGCAAGCGCCCCCTAGGCTCGTGACCGCCACCCAACGGCACGGTTGGGAACTGCACTTTTATTCTTTAATTAAATGTTTAACTCGCTCACATCACAGTACATACATCACGCCACGTAACATTGATGGATGTTTCGAGCACATATAAGTCGTTCTAATAACCAAATTTTTTTGGTTATACCCGATCAAAAAGCAAAAACGAAATCAATAACGGAGGTTTAATGGGGTGCACCGCTGCGGCGCGGCCGGCAGGGGGCGCTGCCGCCGCGCCGCGCACCCGGGGCCAGTGGGCGCGTCTTAAAGCGGGTCACAGTTTCAAACCCCAACAGCCGAGATATCCAAATACGTGTTTAAAGCGATCCGAGCCGTAATAAGAATATTATTTATCCGTAGCGTTTTCATCGATTAGAAGAAGAAAAAAACAAAACAACAACAACCGTGAAAAGATAGATTTCTTCACATTTGTTGTTTTGCTTGCATTTGATTTTATTGCGATAAAACCACGGCGTTGTTTTGTTTGTTTTAGTTTGGTTGTTTATTTTGTGTGCAGGTGTTTCGTCGGGATTATAACACCACACGTTGTTATTCACTCTTCCTCTAAATACATCCTATTAACAACAACATGCCGAGGTCGAATAGGCAAAGGGAATACAAACCTGGTGATCTGGTGTTCGCCAAAATGAAGGGATATCCACACTGGCCCGCCCGGGTGAGACCTCAGTGGTGGTGGTGGTGTTGTTGTTGTTGTTGTCTTTTTATTGATGTTGTGGTTGATAATACGGGCGGACTGCCTTCGTTTCCTCAGCACATGCACACGTAAGGCCTCATGCTGGGTAGCTTAGCATTAGCATAGCATCGGTTGTGTCGGCTAACTGTGATACATGTAACCGTCCGTTACATGTATCACAGTTATCATAGTACCATATCTCCAGACCCGGGTACGTCTCCAGACCCGGGTCCATATAACCCGGGTCCATATCTCAGACCCGGGTCCGTCGCAGACCCGGGTCCATATCTCCAGACCCGGGTCCGTCTCCCAGACCCGGGTCCATGTCTCAGACCCGGGTCCATGTCTCCAGACCCGGGTCCATATCTCCAAACACGGGTCCGTCTCAGACCCGGGTCCATCTCAGATGCTGTGCGTCCGGACCAGCTACCAGTAGTCTGGTGTACTGGCACGGGTTCTCTCTCTCTTGCTGTTGTGCACACGTGTGTGTGTTTATTAGAATGGTGTAAATATGTGACGTTAATGTTAACTTGAATGTATAAGGGGCCACGTCGCCCACCAGCTGTCAGTAGCAGGTTTGTAGTTTTAGCATGGACGGATTTACCACTGGACCACCATGGTCCACTCACACTGTAATACCACTGGACCACCATGGTCCACTCACACTGTAATACCACTGGACCACACTGTAATACCACTGGACCACCATGGTCCACTCACACTGTAATACCACTGAAACCCTGCGTGTTTACAGTCACTCTGGGTGAACTGCACTGAACATCCCTGGTCTCCATTCATTCACTTGGGCTACTGGGGAAAGCTATTCAGATAATTGGACCAGTTTACGAAATACAATTTTCTACATTATAGTGTTCACGTTATAGTAAAAACATTGGCAAGACATTAAAACGATTTTTTTCTCCAAATCAGCATCATATTTCATACCCGCATTAACACTGAATATCGTTCCTTGATTATTGTGTCTCTGCATTTCCCTCCTTTTCAGTGTGTTCTTGTCCAACTAGTGCCTTGCCTTGTGTAACCTGACACACTGGCCTCATTTCCTAATGCCCATTTGGCAGGAAGCCTACGAGAAAACAGTGACTTCAATGCCGTGTGACACTCGTGTTGTGTGTCTGTTCTTGATTGACTTCACATTTTCACCTGTTCTCTGTAATATTTACCTGTCTGTTTGATCACAGATTGACGAGTTGCCCGAAGGAGCAGTGAAGTCGCCGTCCAACAAGTATCAAGTCTTCTTCTTTGGTACACATGAAACGTGAGTTGAGCGTGTGTGTATCGGCCGATCAAATCAACACTATTGATCTGGCCCTGATGGATGATACTCATATTGTTAAATACATGTACATCAAAATGTCAGTCTATATTGTTTGGCATATTTCTATGCAAAAAGCATGTATGTATGTAAGGGTGTGTGTACGTAGTTGTGTTTTTGTGAGACGGTCCCACCATGTCTGTGTATGCAGTGCATTAATGCCGTACAGGCGGGTTCGCAGGGTTGACCTCGTCGGGCCGGGGTGATCAGTGTCCTGTTTGCCTACTCCAGGGCATTCCTGGGGGCCAAGGATTTGTTCCCCTACGACGAATCCAAGGAGAAGTTTGGGAAACCCACCAAAAGGAAAGGCTTCAGCGAGGGACTCTGGGAAATTGAGAACAACCCCACAGTCACA
>OMNO01056963.1:0-11227 GCA_900303215.1 Trachyrincus scabrus
AAGCTGATGTTCTCAATGCATGACATTGGTGGAAATGGTTTCCTATCCAAGGAGGACTTCACCAGGATGCTCAGGTGCTTGTCCCGTGTGGTTGCTGTTTTTGTTGTTGTCGTTGTTACTGTAGTACCAACAGACCTTCCTGTGCAGTACCAATGTACCTACCAGTTGTGAGATCTGTCTCTCTCTCGCTCTCTCTTGTCTTTGTGTCTCTCTGTCTCTCTGTGTGTCTCTCTTTGTGTCTCTCTGTCTCTCTCTCTGTGTGTGTGTGTGTGTGTGTGTGTGTGTGTGTGTACACTGCAGGTCGTTCATTGAAATCTCCAACGGTGCTCTGTCTAAGAGCCAGGCAGACGATGGGATACAGGCCATGCTGACGGCAGCTGGCTTCGAGGACAAGGAGCTAATCACCTGGGAGGACTTTCATTTCCTCCTGCGGGACCACGAGAACGAGCTGCAGTTCTCCGAGCTCAACATCAAAGGTCTGGAAGAGAACCCGTTCAACTTCTTCAAGTTCTGTAGTTCACATTCTCAGTGAAAAGTATAAAGTGCAGTGAAATAACATTGGGAGCAGCAGAAAGCGTTGCTTCCTATTTTCCCGCTTGACACATGCTGTGTATGTTGTGTATGGAGTAGGAATGGAGAAGCAGGGGAAGAAACGCTTTAGTCGAGAGCAACGCGTCTCCTTCATCTGCCCGGCAAACAGGTAAGAGAATAAAAGCAAAGTCAAGTGCGTGGATTGCACGCACACTTGTGTGTATGTGTGTGTCTTTAGCTGTGAGCAAGTGGTGCAAAGAGTACACACACTCCATGTTTTGCATCCAAATGAATAAGGTCATCGCTGACAGTGATAACTAAAAATAGCAAAGGAATTGCGACCGTCCCCTGGTACCAAGTCTGTCTCTCTGAAACGAGTGTCCCCTGGTACCAAGTCTGTCTCTCTGAAACGAGTGTCCCCTGGTACTAAGTCTGTCTCTCTGAAATGAGTGTCCCCTGGTACCAAGTCTGTCTCTCTGAAATGAGTGTCCCCTGGTACCAAGTCTGTCTCTCTGAAATGTTGTCCACATATTTCTCGCAGCAGCAACGTGGCAGTTAGACAGGACCTACGCAGGCGGCAGAGGGAGAAGTATGTATTGTTTTAGTAATGGGTTTTGTAGCAGTCAATACCACCACTAATTGATTTGAATGCATGCTAGAGTATTTAAGGTATTACATTGACTACACATCATGCTAAAGTGAAACATCGTTTAATAAGTCCATATGAATCGTGTTGTCAGGTCAGGGTTACAGTCCCCTAAGGTCTACGTGAAGCCGAGGCGGGATCAATACAAAAGAAACCCGATCCAGCAGAAGATACAGGAGTTCAAACGCTTCGTGGAGAACTACCGCCGCCACATTGTCTGCTTCCTCGTCGTCTACGGCATCGTAGCCGGTGTGATTATTGAGAGATGCTACCGTGAGTGGACCTTCTATCTTTTCCTCTCCTTGTGTAAATTAAATATAATTCCATTATAATACATATAGATACACGCCATTTGGTGGAGGCCTTTATCCAAAGTCTCCAAAAAATACCATGAGTGCATATTTATTCTGAGCACGGCACCGTGGCCCCCCTAGTGCTCGACCATGGCCCCTTTTAACACTGAGTTATCCGTGGTCGACATTTGAACGCGCCTCGCTCTGTGGGGTCCAGACTACGCTTTGCAGGCGGACTCAACCGGCATCCCGGAGACATCGGTGGTGGGGGTCATCGTGTCGCGGGGCTCGGCCGCGGCCATCTCCTTCCTGTACCCCTACATGCTGCTGACCGTGTGCCGCAACCTCATCACGCTGTGCCGGGAGACCTTCCTCAACCACTACATCCCCTTCGACGCCGCCATCGACTTACACCGCTTCATGGCCACGACGGCCATCGTCATGACAGGTAGTCGAACCCCCCGCCCACACACACACACACACACACACACACACACACACTGACACGTGGGTGTGTTTAATTGGAACACAGCGAGATGAACTCCTGTGGTTTGACCTCGTGCTGCCTGTGTTGTGTAACCTAACCTTGGCTCCTCCTCCTCCTCCTCAGTCATTCACACGCTGGGTCACGTGGTCAATTTGTACATCTTCTCCATCAGTGACCTCAGCATCCTCTCCTGTCTTTTCCCCAAGGTGTTGTCCAACAATGGGTAATTGGAATTAATACAGATCTATATATATATATATATACGTTCCCGTGAATATGTATAATTAGCGTTTAACGATTCAACCGTATCTTTTTTTCATTTTTCCAGATCTGAACTCCCACAAAAGTGGACATTTTGGTTCTTTCAATCCGTGCCAGGTAATGTGTGACTAAAGATGAGTCATACTGGCTCTACAGTGAAACTACTACGACCTCCAGAGGGCGTGTCGTCGGTTGTAGTTTTCTGTATCAGGACTCCGTTTGGCTCCTGCGTTTCAGGCATGACCGGCGTCCTGCTGCTCTTCGTTCTGGCCTTCATGTACGTGTTTGCCACCCGCCACTTTCGTCACATCAGTTTCCGTGGATTCTGGATCACGCATTACCTCTACGTCGTGGTGTACATCCTCGTGAGTCAATATCACTCGGGCGTATCCCAAAACGTTAAGCTCGTTAACGCAGGCTTTCCCTATAAAAAATACGATGAGATGTACTTAATCCCAGATGGGAAATATTGGGGTCACAGCAGGAGAAATACAGGACAGGAATAAGTACATAAAGCAAAAAACTATAAATACGATTTGAAAATATGAATATACAAAATGAAACCTTTCATAGCCTACATTGAATGACATCGTTGGACTGGGCTGGCGTTGTGCCTTTTTGCCTTCCCCCACCAGACGGTTGTGCACGGCAGCTTTGCCCTGCTCCAAGCACCACGCTTCTACATCTACCTGATCCCCCCGGGGCTGCTCTTCCTCCTGGACAAGCTGATCAGCCTGAGCAGGAAGAAGGTGGAGATCCCCGTCCTCAGGGCGGAGCTGCTGCCCTCAGGTGAGGTCAAAGAGGAGTGCTTGCACTGTGAAGGCGCGGTTGCCTTATCTGATAACACCATGTGTGGTCTTTCTTTTTTATAAAATGTTGTATTACATCATAAAATGCCATATTACATCAACCTTATCTCTCTCTGTGATGACGTCACACCAAACAGGTGTCACCCACCTGGAGTTCAAGCGGCCACAGGGCTTCATGTACCGGTCGGGCCAGTGGGTCCGCATCGCCTGCTTGATGCTGGGCACGGACGAGTACCACCCGTTCACCCTGACCTCGGCCCCCCACGAGGAGACCCTCAGCCTGCACATCCGTGCTGTGGGGCCCTGGACCAGCCACCTCAGGGAGCTCTACACGGAGGAGAGCCTGATGGAGCTGGGCGCTCACCCCAAGGTGCCCCAATATGCGTCTCTCTGTGTTCTGTATTTAATAAATCATTCAGCAGACGCCGTTACCCAAGTCGTATCCAGACCACCCCCCCCCTTCATCCTTTGGTCTGGCTGCATTGTTAATTGTATTTTTTCATTTCTACCCAGCTCTACCTGGACGGGCCTTTCGGCGAGGGCCACCAGGAGTGGATCGATTTCGAAGTGTCTGTCCTGGTGGGCGGTGGGATCGGAGTCACCCCGTTTGCCTCCATTCTCAAGGACCTGGTGGTCAAGTCCTCAAACAAGTCTAAGATCCAGTGTAAAAAGGTACATTTACACAAGTTCATTCGTACGAATACTTTACATCAAAGCATCCGAAGATGTTTGAAATACATCTATTATTTTTTTTTTTGCGTAGGTTTACTTTATCTGGGTGACGCGAACACAGCGTCAGTTCGAGTGGGTGTCTGACATCATCCGAGAGGTGGAGGAGATGGACACCCTGGAGCTGGTCTCCGTCCACATCTACATCACACAGTTGGCCGAGAAGTTTGACCTGCGCACGACCATGCTGGTAACCCGAAGCCCGCTTGATCTTTACCAGTTTCAGTCTTGTATAAAAACCGTTTAGGTTCTGTACAGAGACACGTCGGATATACTGACGCTGACCTCAAACCTACAATGTTAAATGTGTGCACCACCACGGTTTTAGGAGTATTAGGACAAATCAAGTGGTAATGTTTCTTATGATAATGTCTCTCATTGAGATAAGATGGGATTTCTCGCATTACAGCATAAAGTATCACAACAGAAAGTACAGGACAGTAGTATTATTACAAAGAGATAAAAAAAAATAGAATAAAACTATCAAAAGCTAATGAATTATACAGATAATAACACCATCCACAACCAACTAAGCGCTGCATGAGATCAGTCTTCATATCAGACCACTGGGTATGTAGGTAATTCTCCATCGCAGGTCAGCCCACTGAATCCAGGCAGGAATGTTTAAACAATTACGCAATTGTGTTTGCTCAATATCAACATTATGAAATAGATTAAGCAACTCAATTAGCCAATGCGTGTATTGTTATCAGTCAGGCGGTGCCAGAATAAGCAGCAGTGGCAGACAATGAAAGGGACAGTCTTGTGGTAACTGGTCAGGAGCAGATTCTTAGTCTATTAATGTTTTATTGTCTGTGTGTGTGCAGTATGTGTGCGAGCGCCACTTCCAGAAAGTGTGGAACAGGAGTCTGTTCACTGGCCTGCGCTCCATCACCCACTTCGGTCGCCCGCCCTTCGTGTCCTTCTTCAGCTCCCTGCAGGAGGTCCACCCTGAGGTCAGTCAGTCACACCGCCCCTCCTCATCCCCTGGATCTGCTAGAGGCCCTGGCACAACACACACTAACACTAACACAGGGACAGAGACACAGCCTACTTCCACACTACTGTTTTACTATTTAGTTATCAATTTTATGCCAAATGACTTACACTGAATACAGATACATGTTATTAAAGGAGCAGGAAGGGGTTAGGGGTTAGGGGTTAGGTGTCTTGCTATTAGAATTGACTATTCAGTCATTTAACAGATGCTTTTATCCAAAGCGATTTACAGTGAATACAGATAATGGCAGGCCGGTGTTCGGCATCTTGCTGACCATTTAGTAATTTAGTACACACTTTCATCCAGAGCGAATTACAGTGACATGTTTTAGATGCATGCTATTATTCTCTTTCTAACACCCTAACCACTGCACTATCCTGTAATATGTCTGTAATAAGACATCTCATTATGTCTTATTTTATTTCATGTTTTCATTTTTAAGGTTCATAAAATGGGCGTATTTAGCTGCGGACCCCCGGGACTGACCAAGAACGTAGAGAAGGCTTGCCAGCAGATGAACAAGAAGGACCAAGCCCACTTCATCCATCACTATGAGAACTTCTAACCACACCGCCTGGCTCCATTCACCAGAGAGTACATAGATAGAAAAGATGAAGTCCAAATGAACTTTTTCCATTTGAAGACATTGATTATTTTCTTAGTCAAACTGTTTTTCAACTACTGTTAATATGAAATGTTGTGTGACCAGTTTTGCAAGTTGAATTTCCCATTATTTCACAAAGCGAAATCAACTAACTTTATATGTCTCCATCTCAGTGAGCAATTATTGGTAATGGCGCTATGCACTGTTGATCTGTAATGTACCTAAATACACTAACTAAATATACTAACTAAATTAATTGCCATTTTACATGATTTGAAATGAGTTTGTGGAGTTTGTATAGTAACTGAGTATAACTGAGCAGCATCTAAGATATCTAAACAAGAAGTAAAAAATTATTTATATATATATATATATACTGTCTATTCAGACAAAATACTTACTGTATAATTGTATGCTGGATTTGGTGACTTTTGAACCAAACTGGCATTTAAACACCTAATCTTTTCATTCGTGTTTCATCATTCACTAATGAATAAAGTAAATAGACGGCTCAGATTGTATTATTTAATACATGCTCGTATCTGCACTTCACTCGCACGCATGTCAAACTTAGTCACTCAAACTCACATCTTACCAATATGACTGCGTTTACTGCGTTACTTGCTATAATCCAAAGTAGTCCGGGTGGTGAAACTGATTTTTTTGCAAAAGTCTTCAAAATGTTACTTTTAAGACGCGTTTAACTGCAAAACACCGGATTGTCCCGCTTTGTCGAATGTGCGCATGCGCCGGAGTATTCGTCATGCAATCAATAATATTTCAAACAATAAAAATCTGTTTCGATATTTAGCAAATTCTGTCAATTACATCTACCGTATCACCTTTACGAGACCTTTGTTACGATACTCCAATGTAGAGTAAACTTCAAAGACTCGAAGATTTTATAATTGTTTGATATGTGTGGTGTCTATTTCTCCTCCTGTGTATTTCCTACTGTTTAACTGCTGCACATAATTTCCCTCGGGATAATAAAGTTTTCTTGAATCTTGAATCTTGAATCTTGACTGACAGCAACAAACCAGGCCAGGGAAACCTTTATTTGTGTTAAATAATCATTGATCATAATAAATACAATCAATTTGGCCCTTCTGAATTTCAAAGTAAGGCTCAACAAGTCCAACAGATAAAAGGCTCAGAGAAAGAAGAAAGACTCAATCTCTCAGAGTCTTCTTACATGTTTAATACTTGCACAACATGCATTTTACAAGCTGCCTATTCCCATTATAGTTGCTAAAAAAGGACTATCCACTGGTCTGCTTAAACTCTGGACACACCAAAAACGATTAAGACTTGATATGTTTTAAGACAGACAACAGATGTTGCTGTGCTTATGCAGATATAGTGAAATACCAAGCAGGGCCATGATATGGGCATGTCATGCCAAGGTCATCTAGGTTATAGTTTTGTCATGTGGACATTGGTCTCATTACTTACAATATAGATTTGTAGTCATTGTAGTGTTATCTATGCCACATGCCAAATAACTTTCAGGTTATAATAATCAGGTTTCATTGAAATTAAATCTAATCTAGCATACCTGTATTCCTTGTACAGAAGTAGTCTGCAAACAGCTTATCCCGATGATAAGATCATAAGATCATAAAAATACCCTGTACTTCCCTGTTCAGGAGCCCTTGTACAGACAGTTGTCCTTACCACTTCACCTTTCGCTTGTATTTGTCCAAGGCTGTCTTCTGGCACGCTGGCCAATACACCACGCCAAACATTGAACACATGACTACCAGTAATCATACAAGACGTCAGACCTATTCATCCATTCTGGACGGAAGAAATTGGGCTATTGAGGAAGAACAATGCTGTGATTCCAAGTAACGAAAATAAAGATGTCTATCTGTGGACTGAAATTGATAGCAGATAAGGCAGTGTAAGGCAGTGTAAGACAGTCCCTTTTAAAAGACAATATTGAACACATGACTACCAGTAATCATACAAGACGTCAGACCTATTCATCATTCTAGAATGAAGAAATTGGGCTATTGAGGAAGAAGAATGTTATGATTCCACGTAACAAAAATAAAGATGTCTATCTGTGGACTGAAATTGATAGCGGATAAGGCAGTGTAAGGCAGTGTAAGACAGTCCCTTTTAAAAGACACAAGTAAGTAAGTAAAAAAAGTTACTTATTTAATTAAGTTACATAACTGGTAGCATGGGTTAAAAACATTTAAAAAATGAAATAAGTAAATAACATATATATATATACATACAATAATTGCAAGTGTGTGTGTGTGTGTGTGTGTGTGTGTGTCTGTGTGTGTGTCTACACACTTGCAATTCTTCAGCTTGCTATTTATTGATATCAAACTGCACCCTCTTCTGGTAAAAAGCAAAAATGCCTCAATGCAACACCAGAAGATGAGTGAAATACTGTAGGAAGTCATGTAGCGTGACACATCACCGTTGTTATTTCATTATTACTTTGTTCAGTGAACTGTATGTTGCTGATGACTACATGCCTTTGCTTTTCTCATATTGCTTGAGTACAGATTTGTTCGGTCTCCTCGGAAAAATCTGCTGATTGTGAATATATATTTCAGCCATTTAAATTTGTGCAACTGCTTCTTGTTTAAAGCTGAAGCAGTGATATGCTACATGCCTTGCTCAGAGATGAGCAGTAATAGGTAGAGGGAGGAAAATATCTGTCTCGTTGGCTTAACCCAGATTTTGTGACCTTCTCTGAGTATTCTGAGTTGGAGGTCACACCCCTATTATTTCAGTGATTAACCGCCACCACCGTTGTTAGTATGATTGTGGTACATCTGAAGTGGTGATCAAGCGTCTCAAGCAGTTTACTTGCCTCCAAATCAAAGAAATCAGAATCAGGTCATAATACCC
Organism: Trachyrincus scabrus; assembly: GCA_900303215.1. Classification (NCBI taxonomy): domain Eukaryota; kingdom Metazoa; phylum Chordata; class Actinopteri; order Gadiformes; family Macrouridae; genus Trachyrincus; species Trachyrincus scabrus. The sequence goes on from OMNO01056963.1 coordinate 8,238, forward strand.
ACATGCATTGATAAATACACACATTTGGATGTTTGGGTACACCCGATTATGCTAAAAATGATTAAAGAAAATGAAAAAATTATCTTCTGAGGGGCGTAATGTGGATTTCGTGAAATAGACATATGTCTGTGAATTCATTAAGCAGTGTGTATTAGCCGGCCTGGGAGTCCCGAGCTAATCTTCTTAGTGTCTGTAAGTAGCCAGTTAGGATTTGACCACTGTCCAGATTTGTCTGCTCCTGTCCCAGATACACCACAACACAGAGACTGCCGTCTGGGGAACCGGACTGCATGCTAGTTTCCCCGGCGTGAAATATGCACATCCCTCCTTTCGGGGATCAGGTCATCGTAGCTGTGGAGGAAGTGTGGGTGGGTCTCCGGGACGGGAAGATGTTCGGCAGCGGGTCCAAGAGATGGTTTGTGAAGAAGCAGAAAAGGCAGCAGCAGCAGCAGCAGCAGCAGCAGTGCAGGTCTGGCAGTAGGCCATGCAACAGGAAGAGGAAACGCTGGGCCGCCAGGATCCTGAAACAGCACAGAGATCGGATCCTGAAGGAGCTGGACGTGAGCAGCGTGCTCCCCTACCTGGTGTACGACAAGGTGTTTTCGTTGGCCGAGTACAAGGAGATACTGGGTCAGGCGTCCAGCGAGAAGAGGGCAGAGGTCTTCCTGGAGCGCCTGTCCTCCAAGGAACCGGCCGCGTTCTATTCGTTCTGCTCTGTTCTGGAGGAAGTACGCCCACAACTCCTCACCTGCTTCCTGTTGGACGGTGAAGGTACAGACATTCATGAACTCATGTTAGCGTGTGTTAAGTGAGAGAGGCCAGGAATAGTCTCTTTGAAATACATTTGTTGATTACATTTAAAAAAAATAACAGAACAACAACAGAACCCCTAGGCCACTCTGTGGAGGAAATTCCCAGGAAGGCCTGATTAAGAATGTCAAACAAAGTGAATGAATTAGCTGTACGACGGTTCTAGCTCACCGTATCCAGTAGAAATATCATCTTAAATCTGCACCTCTCAGGGGATTTTCTCAACTGCTAGCACTCATAACTGGCCACTGACACCATATGGCCTCGTGATTATGTCTGCTGCTGTCTGTTTTCTATACTGCCTGGTTCATAACCATTACATCATGAACATTTATACACATAGTACAAGAAACCTGTGACCTCTCTTACATGCAGTATAGGATCTCCCCTACCAAGGACCACCTCAAAATGACACTATACACATAGGCTACAACTGTGAACAAGCAATCAATTTTAAATGCAGTTGACGGATTAAATGTGCGTTTCCAGACGGTGCCCCGGGGCGAGGCGGGAAGGGGGGTCTGCACCCCCACTCTGGTGGGAAGTCTCTCAGCGCTCCTCCCACGCACACGGACCCTCTGTTTGACTCCAGGTAGGAGGAATGTGTTCAAGTGATTCCCTGTGTTGTTCACTGTTGTTAATAGAAGAGTACTTAAGACTTTAAATGGACTTTTTCCAAATGAAAAAAAGCAATTGGAAAAAATAATTATATTGGCCGTTCACTTCAAATGAATTGATACAATCCAATGGGTTGCATTAGCTTTGTGTGCCCTAGAAATGCAGGATAGCATGAAAATTAGAAACTCAATCTATCCTTTTCTTCCCCATTTAGTTTTGATTGCTATCTGTGGATTTATTTAGTACACAACAAATCCGGGTATGTAAACACTATTAAATCACAGCACACGGGTCAATAGTGATATGCGATATAGCATTTACAGTAAACATAAAGGAAACATGCTAGCCCAGCGATTCTTCCCAAACGCTGATGACGCGCCAACGATGACGGTAGCGCAGAAACCTGACCAGCCGGCTATCTGCCGACCGGAGCAGAGCCTCCAGAGGTCCTTCGAGGTCGCTCCTGTCACCGCGCCGGGCCCTGCCGATCCGGGACGTCCCGTCAGTGACAGTTTCTCCCTCTAGATGTTTGGGTCCCTGGGGGCTATATACCCCTCGACTGGGATAAAACACAGAGAGAGAGAGAGAGCGAGAGAGAGAGAGAGAAAGAGAGAGAGAGAGAGTGAGAGTGAGAGAGACACACACACACACACACACACACACACAGAGAAAGAGAGGGAGATAGAGATATATAAAGAGAGAAGAGAGGAATAGAGACACAGAGAGAGCGGGAGAGAGAGAGATATGTAGAGAGAGAAGAGAGGAATAGAGACACAGAGAGAGCGGTTGAGAGACACACACACACACTCACAGAGCCAGAGAGCGAGAGAGAGGGAGAGAGAGAGAGAGAGAGAGAGAGAGAGCACCAGGGTATCGTGGGGCACGGGGAGGCCATCACAGGGACGTGGTGGCTGAAGGGAAGGGACAGACGCTCTCGTTGCTCCCTAGACCGTTAAAGAGCCCTCTTTCATGGCTGACAGCCGAGTCAGCGTGGCGACAACTAGCCCAGTGGTCTGGCCTTGTGGAGAGCTTTGACACACAAAGACAGGTTGACAGAAACACAAGAACACACACACACACACACACACACACACATACACACACACATAGAGACAGTCTTATAGCACAGGACCACGGTAGCTTCACACAATGGTAATGCTCAGCAAGCCTCCGCAAGAGATGCAGTGTGCTTGTAAGTTCATGCTCATTTGTTTCGCTGTTGGGTTCAATATTTAAACCTCGGGTGTAGGAAGATATTCCATACTTTGATTGATCCTAGTCCGGGGGTCATATACTAGATCTCCATTGTCATAATTTATTAAGTGACATTGTATGTTATTATTAATGTACCAAATCGTTTTGATGGTGTATTATATGGGGATATGGTTCAGGGACAGGCAAATATATTTTTTGTTGCTGGTGTTGTTATTGTTGATTCGGTCCAGAGTGAAGTAGGTCAGCTAGTGCTTCAAGACCCAGATGCATGGCTTTAGAATAGCAATGGCACTCAAGGGGTTTGTGTGTCCAGGAAAAAAAAAAGTCTAAAAAAGAAAACAGACTAG
>OMNO01056978.1:2784-14647 GCA_900303215.1 Trachyrincus scabrus
ATGCATCACTCCAGGGCTCCTCACTCTCCTCGATGCACCGCAGCACCTCCTTGTCGTGAGGGGAGGAGATCTGTGCTCCCGTACACCAGTACACCTGCAAGAAACACTCCTTCTAGAACACACTCCTTCAGAACACTCTCCTTCTAGAACACACTCCTTCTAGATTAGAACACACTCCTTCTAGAACACACTCCTTCTAGATAGAACACACTCCTTCTAGAACACACTCCTTCTAGATTAGTCATGTGAGTCTTGTTGGCGTTCTCTCACTTTGTAGCCGTTGTCTTCTTTAGGGTTGTGTGAGGCGGTGATCATGACCCCTGCTGCAGCTCCGAACCTCTTCACCGAGTAGGCCTACAAAACACTCTGCATGTTAGAGTAGGCCTACAAAACACTCTGCATGTTAGAGTAGGCCTACAACACACACCACGTGCTAGCGTAGGACTACAACACAGCAACAAAAAAGTTGACTGACCACAAACGGTGTCGGGACGTAGGTGGAGAACAGGCGGACTGGAACATCTTTACTGAGGAGCACAGCAGCAGTCAGCCTGGCCAGCCTGAGAACACACACGCTACACCCGTTAGCCACGCGCTACACCCGTTAGCCGTGTGCTAAACCCGTTAGCCATGCGCTACACCCGTTAGCCGTGTGCTACACCGGTGTCACACGTTTGCAGGGCAGGATAGTCTAGTGGTTAGGGCCAAAAGGTTCTGGGTTCGATCTCCTATGTCCACAGTCTACCTGTCAAGATGGCCGCTCACCGCTACCTGCTCATTCATGACGGATAAACAGGTCGGTAGGTAGAGGCGCTTCATCTCCTAGATCAGGGGTGCCCACACTTCTTCGGTGCAAGATCGACTTTTGAGACCGGACTGGTGAAGAGATCGACTTCAGCGGTGCCCAACGTACTGACGGCGCCATTGCGAGCCGGCCGACGGGGGGGGGGGAGGCCTCTGTCGATTTGCTCTTCATCACGCTCTTTGCAGAAGGCCCCGCTTGCGCCGCAGGTCCGCAGCTGTAGGTTCGATTGTGTAGACAGAGCTGCTTGCATTGGAGACGGCGGACGTTTGCATTTACATACGCAGAGTTTTGACGCGTTGCGTCGCGGCGATGTCTCGCGGAAAGATACATGAGTATATATATATATTATATATATATATTAAACATATATATTTTTGGGAATGTCACGCGATCGACGTATTGGGCACCCCTGCCGTAGGAGCAACATGGATACATTAAGGTGACAACTGAATAGAGGGTGACATCTTAATATATTCATGCAAAGATCTGAAGCTGTTAAGGGAAAATATAACATAAAAATAAACAGCAGACAGTAAAAAATGGTATATCTGTAAAACACTTAAATTCTAATTTCATCATGAATATCCCTGTGTAATTATTGTTTATATTATTATTATTATTAGAAATTAATTTGATTCTAGCATGTACAGGCACAAAGTCTGATATTGGCCATACCTGACGTTTAGTACAAAGTATGTACTCATTTTAGGTGGAATAAAAAAAAATTTAAAGTTGACAATTGGGTGCTCTTCGTTGATCCATCTTCGGCAAGTTACATCTGCTAATTCCTGTTCATGATGTTCCCAGTTCATCAACAGTCACACCGATGTCCTGGGCTTGCGTACGACAAGGTGCACCGGACCGTCGCTGGCAGCCTTAATGAGGTTCCAGGCGTCATAGTGCATGAGGCCCACTAGGGGGTGGCTATTGATGGCAAGGACCTCATCACCTACATCAATGGCCCGGGATCGCTCTGCAGCACCTCCTGTTGTGGACAAAGTACTCGGGTAACGGATGCATTTGCAAGAAACTAAAGTCTACAAACCTTGACTGCTGTGGTTGTTTTCCAACCATTTTACCTTAAAGGGGAACTGTCACGTTCTGCCATTTTCTAATATAAGTAAGTACTGCTTCATACACGTGTTGTGAAACAACGCAGTCTGCAACATCAACTCAGTTACCGCAAAAGAGTTGGACCATTGACGTCATTGGGCCGGAATTTGCGTTATTTTGCGGAAAAATGACATCAGGCCAACATTTGGGAGTTGATGTTGCAGAAGTACGTTTTGTTCACTATGTGTGTATGAAGCAGTACACTCTTATAGTAGAAAATAGTCCTGCATGACGTTCCCCTCTAATGTTACTCATTATTATTATGACTATCAAATATAGCTTACTTTGAAATAAGATCTATGGATGGAGGCCTAAACAACAAACAGACATGTCTGTCATCACTTTAGATTAAAATTTATATAGATATATTACATATATTACAGACACATTACCTAGTTTTTGTGTGATTCGTATCTCATAATTATGAGACCTTTTCTTGTAACTAAAAAATATGATTAAGTCTAAATATTGTATGTATCTCGTAATTACAAGGTCTTTCTATGCATGTCATTACATTTTCATATAATTCGTTTTTCCCTAAATGAATGCAATACGCTTCTATAGAATTCTCATGATGTAAAGAAAATGCAACAAAATGAGGAAAGACGGTTACCTTTAAAAATGCGTTTGACATGCAGGGGTCTGTCTCCCTGGGCAGAAGCTCTTCCCCCCTCCAGACTGAAGCCCAGGCCAGCAGAAGTCTTGTGAAGCTCTACCTTCAGAGCACCATCAGGACCCACTTCAACTACTGACAAAATAATGAAAGGTATGCAGTGTAAGATCAGGACACATGAATGCAGACATGTAGTTAAATAACAATTTCATAGTCTTGGGGAAAAGTTGAAACATTGAAGCCCAGTTAAAACTTGTTTTTAAAACTGGGTGAGAATGAACCTGAAGCTACTAAACACATTTTAGTAATCAATTATGTGATTTATGATGCTTTTACTTGAAAAGTGTGAAAGTAAGATTATCTTGCTTTGTGGGGCTTCTATCAGTGTCATGGGGCCTAGTGTTGGGCTTTCTAACTAATGTGTCCTCATGCACTACCGTCCTTGTCCTATACGCTAGATATAGACTATTAATAGTTGTCATTCGTGTAATTGTACAAAATGTATATGCACACATTGGCCACATCTCATGTTATTCTGACCTGCTCCAGCCTCCATTGAGTTCTCCTTGGTGCACAGAGAGAGCTGCCTTGGCAGATGTAAAATGTCAAGGCACGGAGGGCCACAGTGTTCACTTTCTTGGCCTCTGCAAATGACAACTATGGTCTGGGTGGACATCCGGGCTTGATGGAGATGGAACAATGCTTCTCCATGGGTGGTGCCTTCCAAGCTAGTGCCATTTATGGAGAGGATACAGTCCCCCCTGCGAATGGTGCCCTCAAGGCTAGCAGTCCCTCTGGTGAACACCCGATGAACCTTCCCAAAAATAACATTCTCCTTGTTAATACTACAACATTTATGAATGTTAAATGAATCATTTACACTGACTTTTGTGTTTAGTGAGATTGAGATTAGGTTTGAGCAAGGTGCCCAACTCCTCCTTACTCCTAAACTGATTTCACTGTAAGGTGCATTGGATAACGGCATTTGCAAAATGACTAAATAGTAAACATTTTGTCAGTACTATTTCTCCTTACCGTTACAGATTTCTGCTCGAGGTCCACTCCACCAGCAATACTAAAACCCAGCCCTGAGCCCTCGTCTTTGATGAGGACGACAAAGAAAGTGTCAACTTTAACCTGTAGAGAGTTAACATCCAGGTCAAGTCCAATTACTCATCATTCAGGTCATTCAGGCATAATAATTATGTTGTAATTAGAAATAATGGTAGATATACCACTGTGTGAATGAGATAGTTACCTCAGATAGGGCCTTAGTTTCTTGGAGCAGGGACAACACATCAGATTTACTCTTCAACAAGGACAGCACTGCTTGTAGCCTGCTCTGGTCCAGAGGTGAATTTGCCAACTCTTTTAGACTGCAGAAGGTGTAACAAGAAACTTCAGGAAACATACAAACATTTCCTGTACTTCGATTCAGAAATACATATATTATTTGCACATCCAACCCGGTGGCAGGACTTTGTATTATCCAAAGCACATAATTTTTTTATCAGTTTTAACATCAATACTTGAAACGTCTGATTCATCTTACCTAATTGACCAGCCACTGAGATCTGGGTGGTGGCCATCTGTACTGGAGTGTTCCTGAGTAGATTCTTTAACAGCCCTTGGATTACCTTCTATAACAACCACCCCTGTTGCAGTTTGGTCAGAGCTATTGTCCATGTGGGATTCTATAAAATCAGTCGGCTGTATCCCTGGGTCAGTTTTAAAATTCACTGCACTTGGATTGCTGCTGAAGTCCTCTGTGCATAGCTTGTCTAGTTCAGGCATGCTGAGTGCCCTGAGCTCCCTCATCTTGATGCGGGAAAGGTTGGCATGCCCCCTTGCATGCTTCTGTCTAATGACGGGTGGTGTTGTTGGGCTGAGGCCATCAGAAGGTTTTGGAGCTACGTCCATAATCTTGTCCTTGGGAGCTGTGTTGCAGTCTAGAGGCAGGTCAAAGCTAGTCAAAGTAAAGCTTGAAGGAGACCTGGTGAGAGATAGCGAGGGAGGTGAGGAAAGATTTAGGTTCTCCACACCAGAACTCAAACTCCTCTTTAGTGCACGGCAGTCTATAGCACTGACTAAACCCATATAACCAGACAACCTCTGGTTAAGTGAAGGTCTGCAACTTAAAGCGTAAGATGAAGGAATGTCAATGCCTTTAACTACTGGCTTTTCAAAACTTGCCAGATTCTCAAAAGACTTGATCTTTTGTTGGACTGAGAAGGGATTGGGGTCCACAGGAAATGCATCTGTAGAAAAACTTCGTCTTTCCATTGCTTTTAAATACAGTCTTGACCGGCCGCACTTAATCCTCTCATCCGTCTCTGGTGTTTTCAAAGGTTTAGTACTAGTATTACTTGACTGCATCTCATTTGTAGACTCCGTGGATTTGACTACTGCCTTACTAACGATGCCATTTGATTTTGTCACCCTAAGGATGGAGCATGGCAATATAACCATTGGAGCTGCACTACCATTTGTGCTTCCATTAATTTTGTCATGCAAAACTGTCCTTTCAGTTGTGTTAGAGTCCTTAATAGTCATAGGTTTGTTATGTGCTTGAACAGGTGTTGGAGATGAAGTGGATGACAATCGGACCTCTATAAATGTCCTCTGTGTTGCAGATGTCTCATGTTTCCCACATGTTTTGGCAAATACTCGAGATCCTTGCTGTGGCTCACACTCTTTTGCCTTATTGTCAAATGGCACTACCTCTAACGTTCTACCGTGAAGACTTGACTTGCCTTTAGCTTGGCCTCTATTTAATTTGGGAGATGCAGGACAGGTTATCTCCAATTGTTTAGTGACACTTAACCTACTGGATACATCCATTTTCTTGGGTTGTAGTTTGGGTGACTGACGAGGGGAGCTGTTAGTATTTCTAGCGACAGGGCTTTGTGCTCTGGTGGGTAATTGTACAAGTTGCTCCTGGTGCTTGCTTTTACTCTTAATCGTCAGGCCTTTTAATCTTGGAGCACTGGTGTTTGGTTTATTTTGAGATTTCTCCTGGGGTTTAGTTTTGCCTGAAATGTTGACACATTTTGATTCTGTTACCCTATGCAGTGGACTTGGGGGAGTATTTGATATAGTTCTGGGAAGAACGTTTTCCCCTTCGTTGTCTCCTATTGACTGAGAACTTGACAGTGTTGTGTCTGATCTGCTGTTGTCTGAGCTGGTAGTCTTTGAATCTCGTGATGCCAAATTCTTTGCTCTCTGTTCATCATGTCTCAATGAAATTGCAGTATTTGATGGTGACACAGTGAATTTCTGGTTATTCAATGTTGGGGCCTGACTGCTACAAATGCTAAGACACACAGCACTGGATGTCTCAACTTTGGAACATGAGGAGGTATTGATGTGGCACTCTGAAGACTCCGAAGGCACTGGAATTGAATCTGTGGAAAACTTGCATGACTCTTGGCAAAGGGAAAGACTGGATTCCCCAAGCAAAGAGACTCCTGAGGCATGGGAAATATATAGATGATCTGTCGGGATTACAGGGCCATCTTTGCTTGTCAGTGAAATTAATTCAGGGTCCTCCAGTACACGAGAGGTCTGAGCAATGTTTTGCTCAACCTTTCGTCCAGTACTCTGGATGTCCATCTGTTCAACAGGTTGCCTTGCTTTACGAAAACAAAGTTCCACTTCCTCCACATCAGAGTCCAGTTCCTGGGATCTTTCAAGGTTGGCAATTATATCCACAGAATGGCTGTCAGTGTTGGAGTCACTTTCCGACTCGCTATCCATCACGATATTGTACATGTGTTTAGAGCCGTCAGCTCCATTTGATTGATTAGAAAGTGGAACATTGTTGTCTTTGAACTGGCCTAAATTTCTGGAGTAACTGTTCAAGAATCTTGTCCCCACATTCTGTAGGCAACCCTTATTGCTTCCTGTGTCCAGGGCTGAAAGGTGCATACTGGGCTGTGCTGGTGCCTGAACACCGTCAGTCCTGTGTGGGATGGGGCAACACGGTACAGGGTCATTACCTGATGATTTGGCAGCGGAGCCAGAGGATAAACATGTATCATCATCAGTACCCAAGTCCCCTGTTATAACGTCTGTATTTGTGACTGGTATTTGAGAATCTTGACTTGTATGTTTTATGGGGCTGGGATTAGTTTCTGGTAGGGAAATTCCTGGATTTTCCATTGCTGTTTGACCATCGGGATCTTTCTGGTGCAGTCTGGGTACATCGTCTTTATTGGCTCCATCACAACTTCCTGATGACATTATCAAACTGGAAAGCCGGTTTACAGCTGTGTGGAGAAATTATTGATGGAAATTGTTATTTTCAAGATCTGTAAGTATGGTCAGAATTTGTGTGGTCTGATTTCTCTATATAGGGATATTGCAATAACATGAGTTGTTCATTAGGAGCAACCAATATCATTATAATTTAAAGACATTAAACATTAAAATTAGACTTACATTAAACTGTCAAGTCATGTACAGAAATCAAGTTTAGCCACAGCAATGTGAAATACTACACAACACAGTTAAATAGGAACTGAAATGTATTGTACAATGTATTGTACATCACCAATAGACACATTTTAATGATTTTTTCCTCATTTTCAAAAACTTTGAAGCATTTTGAGCAGAAATGCTTGTTTAAGAGGTGATAATAGGGATAATATCTAAATAGTCAAAGGGGTTTACTTTTTGCTACTATGCTACTTCATAAAGGTAGCTAATATTCTACTAGGCACACAGCGTGTAAAGCAACTAGGTAATCTACCATTGACTACTGAGGGCACAATGAGGAAGATAGTCACCATGGACACAAAGGCAGCTGCAGTTCCCTGAAGGGGAGTGAAGGGAAGTGTGATCCTACATGTTAGGGCAGCATGAGGGGAAAGACAAACTGCTCTATTTGATCCATGTCTAGTCAAGGCCTGTCTCAAAATCAGTCAGTTCTTATGTCGAAACACATTTTCCGTTTCCTCCATTATTTGTTATTCATGGTTTGATTATTAAATTAGAAAATTCTTTCAATTTGGTACATTATTGATTGATCCTCTTTGAGACAAGATATATTATATCTGACACTGGGGCTACATGTAAATGTGAAACAGTAGACCTAAAATCACCGGACCTTAAATCCCAGGGTCGAAGATATTTTCTAGATTCATACCTGATACAGGTCTCTTGATTTCCAAGGAGAGCGTTTCAGGAAGGTTACGCATGAGATCACATATCTCCTGATAACTTGAGGCACAGACCTGCAAGTCCCCAATCACCACTATTTCATCTCCAACGCTCATTTTGCCATTGGATTCCTGGAAGAATGACAGAATTGCCCGGGTTAAAGGCAATCATAAAACCATTATTCACCAACATGAGGAACTGTAGAAATGAAGCATCCTGAAATAAATCAACAACATTAACAGAGCCTTATCGACTATGTTTTTGTTTCGCTCAAAACAACAACATAGTCGATAAGGCTCTGGATCATCTATAGGTTTCACAAAGTGTTGGTGTTAGGTTTGCCACTGACCCCTTGAAGAATGAATTAAAAGTGTCAAAAGTAAACACATACCCTTTCAGCGGCACCTCCTGGTCTTAAGGCAGTGATGACGACCTTCAGAGGGGATGACTTGATCTCCAGATCAAGGCCAAAGGATTCTTCCTTGCTCTTCCTCAGGACTACCATATCAATGGTGCACACACCGGCCAGGTCCCCGCCCTCCGCTCTCCTGCAGTGTTGAAGCAAAGGCCATGCTGGAGTCCTAGCCAGCGCTCCACCTGACGGTGCGTCTTGGGATTGGGGCGGAGAAGACGTCGAAGCCAGAGGAAGATCCTCGCCTCCTTTGAGCTTTGGTGGCTGGCCATTTTTGGGCGCCTCGATGCTCATCATGCTCTTGACACGCATCACCGCTTTGTGCTCCAGCTTCGGGGAGCGCTTGGTCTCCAGCTGTCCGCTGTCTCGGCTGATTTGAGTGTTTTTCTTTACATCCAGCTTACCAGAGACAAAGCCAACGTCAGCAGCTTTGCATGCTTCAAGGTCAAAGGGACAGCGTATTGGTATGAAGGGGGACTCCGAACCGGAGGTCACAGCTACACTTTCCTCGGACTCCAGGGAACTACCATAGAACGGCGTGGGGGCCTCGCTCCTCCGAAGCCGTTGCAGATCTCCGCCATCCTGGCTGTCCTCATCCACCTCTACAGATGACGTCGCAATAATAATCTCAGAGTGGTTCTCGGGCGCATGGGATGCCTGGGTGACGCTAGCGTCGGCGGTCCGGATGTCGGTTGTCCTGTGCAACGGCAGCACGCCTTCAGCGCCTTCTGGGTTCTCGTCGTCGTCATGGTCATCATCGCTGCACTCATCCTCGTAGCAGATTACGCGTCGCTGACGAAGGAGAGGGCTCCTCACCGAGGAGGGGCTACCGGTGAGACTCTGCTGGTTTGTTACAGAAGGGCTGCTGGTGATGTTGTCTGATGTCTGGTACATGAGACCACTCTCTGCTTCTGTTTAATGAGGCCATGGGGATGATGAAAAAGTACTTTTTAGTAGTTACAATACAAGTAAATATAATAAAGCAAAAAACGTTAAATCAAACATCAAATCAAACTTTCAAAATATACAAAATTTGTATATTTTGGCATATATTTGAACAAATGGAATTTAATAACCATGGATCACTCATCTGTTTATTTATATTTAAATGTATATATATATATATATATATATATATACTGTATATATATATTATTTAAATGATACATTTTCTAATTAATCATCTTTTTTCCCTTTCGTAGCCAACCTATCATAACATATTATGCATTATGGTTATGAGGTTAGTTTTAATATTTTTGGAATGGCGTTGGACCAGAACATTACCATGTGGTTGAGCAACGGGCTGACCCGCTGGGGTACTCCAGCTCTTGAGCTGGGGTGCATCACAGTCAGAAGAACCCTGTGTAGTGGACTCAGATAAGGTTGAAGGGCTGGTCACTTCCTGGGAGAAATACTGAGAAAGCTCAGCCTCAGAGCTCAGGGACCCCTGCTACAAAAAGATACAGTGTATATTATTTCCTTTTCTTCAAATGAAAGACAATTTACATACTAGGTTTCTTATCTCACCCAAAACTATTTGTGGTGAGAACTATAATATAACCAATTATGTTGAATTTGTTATATTTCCAAAGGGTTTTTGGACATATATTTTCAAGAGATCAAACCATAACACAGTGGGACTCAAAATCCTTGACCTTCAGGTGAAATTCTTACCCTGCTGGCCGGTTCCAGAAACCTCTTCATCGTCCAGCTGAGACTGGGGGAACCTTCTCCCTGCTTGGCCTTCACCGTTGGGGAAGGGCTCTTGGAGGGCAGACCTGCACATAACAACAAACAACAGCTGTATATCCTAACCCGACTAACCCGAACAGGCTATAAAGGGTGTTTAAGGAGTGCACTCAATGTCTCAGCGGGAAATAGTGGAAAGTGGATTTTAATCCCGTTACTAATCTACAATCATTTTCAAAACAGCAAGAAACAGAGGCCAAAGAACCGACCTAAGGTGTGACAGGGGTGGCCGTCCTTGCTAGTGCTGTCCCGATGGGTGGAACGAGTGATGGTATGGTCCATCTCCTGCTCTGACACCTACCCCCAGAAGGACAAGAAAGAGTTTGATATGAGAGTTAAACATGGGAGAGTTCCACCAGGCATCAAGGTGCCAAGGTAACAGACTACCGTGTGTTACTGGCCTGTATGACGTAGTTCACTAGTTCAGATTAGTAGGGTGAACAGACTACCATGTGTTACTGGCCTGTATGACGTAGTTCACTAGTTCAGATTAGTAGGGTGAACAGACTTCCATGTTGACAGCAATATTCATCTGCATCTCTAACGTATTTTGCTCTTCAGCAAGTCTTCATCATCTGGATAGATGCGCTGAGACAAGCTAAAGATGGACATCAGAGAATGAGGAAGTGGCAGAGGGGACAAACTGTGACTGGTACCTTTGGGTTGGGGTGTCGGCTTATGATGATGCTGACCGGCCCCGGGCCACACTCGCTGAGGACCGCATACGCCTCGCTCAGCGCTACGTGGCGCAGGCTAACGGACTCCACCTCCAGTATCTGGTCTCCACGACTACACACATAGACAACAGCTTGTCATGGATGATAGGTCTACAATACAATAACTTTACACATTCTCGTTAAAGAGTTTTACTGGAAGGAAACACACCAAACACACCAAACTAATCCAGTCACATTCTCATTCTGCATCAAACCAAATGTATCACAGGTAGACCGACAGGAAACAGACGGAACATCACAGGTAGACCGACAGGAAACAGACGGAACAACGAGAAACAACGAGAAGAGAAAGAACAAAAGTGGGGAAGAAGAAACAGAACAGGAAGAGGGAAGAGGGGAAGAGAGGAAAGGGAAGGAGGAGAGGAAAGGGAAGAGGGGGAGAGAGGAAAGGGAGGGGGAGAGCTGCTCCAACTGTGTGTGGATCTCTCTAGAGTCATGTCTGATGACCAGAACCCTGACCTAAGCCGGCTGTCCATTTTGGCCCCAGAGCCGGGAGCGAGACTGTGGACGTAGATGCCCGGAGCAGAGTGTTCCAGGGTCAGGCAGCAGGCCCCGATGCCCAGGCCGACTCCGTGCTCTGGACAGAGGAAGGAGCAGCTGTCATGTCGGTCCTAGCTCAGTAACTGCTTGTTAGAGTCTGTGAGAGCTTCACGTTATCTTGACAATGGATCACCAACACACATTCATCTGATTCAGGGGTTCGTGTGTAAACTGCTGTACAAGGTTATTTTTGCTTTAGAGGCAATTCTTTGGAAAATGATTTGATTTCTTTATAATTCATCTTATTTTAAATATGAAACAAATTACATTTTAATGTCCTTTATATCACAAACCACTTAAATTATGAAGAATATATGACACCCTTTTGCAGTGGAGTGTAATAACTAACATCCCAGCCCTACCAGCAGTATATAATCAATAACTAACATCCCAGCCCTGCCAGCAGTATATAATCACGATGTGAAGACACATTCCCTCCATGCTTCCCATGGCTGGTTGGTAACCCGTTAAATGTCAAAGAGCGTTTGGAGAGACTGACCAACCTTTATTGAGAGTGACCTCCATGATGATGCGGTCCTTGGGGCCAGGACCCGGGGCCTTGCGTCCCTCGGCGTCCTCGGGCCCCGGGGGGACGGAGGTCCCGCTGCCGGTGTTGGAGTTGGGGGAGCCGGAGCGGCTGAGGAGCGTGGGGGTGGGGCACGGCGTCAGGCTGGGGCTCCGCAGGCGGGTCCGCACGGTCAAGGTCACGACCCCTCGCTTCAGCTGCTGCAGCG
>OMNO01056982.1:1692-11883 GCA_900303215.1 Trachyrincus scabrus
GTGTAGTAAATATGTGTCATACATCATGTGTAATTATATATTATCTATTAACTATCTATTATATGTATGTGTTATGTTCTCTCTGTGTGTGTGTGTGTGTGTGTGTGTGTGTGTGTGTGTGTGTGTGTGTGTGTGTGTGAGGTGAACGGGCGTCCAGGAGGAGAGAGGGGTGGGGGAGTGTGCTGGTAGTGATGGGATGTGGGGATGTCGTGGTAGCTACATGCTCCATGCATAGGTGTGCCCAAGTAGTATATGTTGATGTGGACCACACGCTCCACGAGTACAAAGGTGTTTGTTTTCGCAGAAAACAGAAAAAGGATTACACTGGTGCTGAAAACGCATATACTCACAAGTCAACGTGGGAGAAATGTTTTCCACAAACCAATAAATAGGATTGATAATCTAAAGTGCTACGCAGACAATCTGCCCCTATTATGTTTAGGAAGTGGGGGGGGGGGGGGCCTTTCCGCAACCCCCGGCCCCCGTAAACAACTTAATTTACCTCTCGAGTGTTCATCTATAATCAATTTTATGTTGCTCAGCATGCAAATGTTCCCCCATTACAACCGACACACCATTTGGCCTCAGAGACTCTCTGCTCGTCGCTTTCTGACATTTCATCTGCTCTCTCTCTCTCCCTCGCTCGCTATCTCTCTCTCTCTCTCTACTACCGATCCTATTGACCCATCTTCATATTCTCTCTATCTCTCTCTCTCTCTCTCTCTGTCTCTCTCTCTCACTCTCTCTCTCCCTCTCTCTATCTCTCTCTACTACCGATCCTATTGACCCATCTTCATATTCTCTCTCTCTCTCTCTACTACCGATCCTATTGACCCATCTTCATATTCTCTCTCTCTCTCTCTCTCTCTCTCTCTCTCTGTCTCCTACCGATCCTATTGAACTATCTTCATATTCTCTCTCTCTCTCTCTCTCTCTACTACCAACCCTATTGACCCATCTTCCTATTATCTCTCTCTCTCTCTACTACCAATCCTATTGACCCATCTTCCTATTCTCTCGCTGTCTATAGCTCTCTCTCTCTCTCTCTCTCTCTCTCTCTCTCTCTCTCTCTGTGTCCCCATCCCTCTCTCTTGGGATTCGTTCCCTCTCTCCCCCACTATCTCCCACCCCCCAACAGCAGAACATATCTCATACATTAGCTGACTGGGGTGTATGCCGGCTTCAAGTAAGTGGAAACAATCTAACCCAATGGCCTTAGATAGCCTGCATTTAACGCCCTACACAAGACAAAATAACAAGAAGCCAAGTCATGGAAAAAAAGCACCATTTGTAACATCACTAATAGATTTGCGACACCAATTAATATGCAACAATATGCAAATAATTTGGCTGCCTATAACTCAAAAGAGAAGGGATAAGGGGGATGTCAACACATTGCCTAGAGATACATTTTCCATGTGTTAATTATACTACTGGCTACTAAGACATTTTCATCTATTTATGAAAATAAAAGGGAACACAAAGTATAAAGGCAGGGCTTTTGAATTCTTGGCATACATATAATTGACGCTGAGATAACATTTGGTCATTTAATCATCTTATAGATCCGTCCAGCTGTTTCTCCGCCACAGCATTTCGCACTTCTACATGCTGTTGATGTTTCAACTGAAATCTCAATTAATGTTTGGAGGGAGTTGCACATGATCGCCATAATCCTGTTCCTGGCCCCTTCAGGACTAATATAATATACACATTCCTCACTGTAAGCGCTGAATAAATAACACTGCCAATGGTTTCGTGAAATGCTCTCCACACTAGACGACGAGATCATTTCTAATCCTGTGTTGTATGCACAGACTACACACCAGAAAGTCTAAACTTCATACAACTCTATCACGGCACTCATTCTGTTCTCAAATTCGAGTGTTTCGTGAAGTGTAACCAATTTGGTAAGCTCCAATTTTCAGTCACATAGACAAGAGTCTGTTGGGCGTTACATTATTGGCTGTGCATCGGATACAATTAGCAATAATCTAGCTTCTTTTCTTTTTTTGAACCCTATCCCCAATGACATTAATGGGATGAAGCGACATCGCTGCGAAATACTTTTATGTTGCAACTGGGGACTATGCTTTTTAATTGAATGATGATGTAGAAAAGCTGCTTTAAATAATGTGGTGACAGCACAGAGTCTTTGCATGACTGGGCAAAAGCCATGTGACATACTAATTAGTGAGAGAATCTTCTGCTGGCATCGCTTGAAACAAGACAGAGTGCAAAATGCGAATCTAAGCAAGTGTTTCAATGGTAACTTCTGTTCATCTGAACCTCTTGGCTGTTTAATGAATTAATGAATTAATGAAAACGTCAGCAGACTTCAGCATAGAATAGACTATGTGTAAGCTATGTTAGGGAATGTGTATGTATGATGTATGTAAGCAACTGTCCATATTAATATATTATTATGACTATTATTATTAGAAGTAGTAGTGATCGTGCTGGTAGTAGTAAGTAGCTTCAATATAATCATCACACACACACACACACACACACACACACACACACACACACACACACACACACACACACACACAATCACATAAACAATACAAGAACAAGAGACATATTCACACAACTATGATTTGCTCTTTGCATGAGATATTAAAAATTCTTCAGCTCCTCATCAAATTACGAAGCCATTAAACTGCAGAAATTCAAATGGTATGCATTACTGCGATGGCGCCAGTAGAAAACAGGGGCTAAGTATGAAATTGGAAAAAGTAATTGAGGTTGGAGACAGACTCATTGCTCATATTAAGCCCATGGTTTCTTTCTAAGAAGTACTTCGAGTCTTTTGTAACGCTATGCTCCACACCGTGCTCCTCTGGTCTTATGTATCCACTTACTTATCCACATTATTAGGCAGCATACTGCCCAAGTGAAGAAAGAAGTGTGTGTCTGTCCTCAGCCCCACGTGAGTCGCTTTCGATAACAGCATCTGCTTCATGATTAAATGTGAATGTGGAATACATTAGAAAGGCCGCAAGGGACTCAAATATAAATATGAAAACGTTGTGCAAGTTGAGTTGGTTCAAGTGGCTCTAGTCCACCCTGACACAAACAACTTGACAATGGAGCGACTCATGTCCTCCCTTTCGTCAGTATCAAGCGCATCATACATTCATGGCGACCTCTGACTCCTGCCAGCCACTTTGCTTTCAAGGCTCATGCCGAGAAAATGTACACGTTACAAAACAGCACATGCCTTTTTAAAAGCACACGGTTTAGCCTGGAAAGCACAACATATTTTAGGCTGCGCTGACACATTGACAGGGTAAACACATCACGTCACGAAGGCATTAAGGTACGTTGGCTTATCTGCCTCACACACACACACATACACCTTTTGCAGGCGCTGTCATGTTGCAAATGACTTGTTGCACATTGAAGCTTGTGTAGTTCTAGGGTTCTGAGTGGAAAAGAGGACCCAGGGCCCCAATGAGTGGGCCCCGCCCCGCCCCACATCACAGACACTGTACCTCCTGGAGAGAGATATGTAATCACGTTTTCCACCCACCAGGTTGCTTCTAGAGCCCTGTGAGAGAGAGAGAGAGAGAGAGAGAGAGAGAGAGAGAGAGAGAGAGAGAGAGATGAACATCTTATCAAATCCTTACACATTGTCATTGACAACTGTGGTATGTATTTTGAGTGGCTGTGTGTATCCAAATACACAGCCACTCATCGTTACACTGTGGTTTTAAAGACTTATCTGGATTGTGATGTGCACACGTGCCTTTCTGCCTTCAGTCAAGTCAATTTCAAGTCAATTTTATTGGTATAGCCCTTAATCAGTTACAGTCTCAAAGGGCTTCACAGGTCATATATTTATGACACCCCCTAACCCTAGTGCCCCAAAGAGCAAGAAAAAACTCCCTTAATTATCAAGGAAGAACCCTTGAGAAGGAACGCAGGGTGGGGGGTCCCTCCTTCCAGGGAGGGTTAGGAGTACAATGGGTGCCATCTCAATGAGTGAGCACTCAGGGCCTCTCGTCATTTGATACCCTAAGTGGTAACTTAAGTGGATACCTTTATTGGCATTTCATGTAGATCTCTTAAGCCTGCGCAACAAAGTGTTGTGTGTTATGTATGGACTTTCTACAACTGTGTGCCCTAGCTGATCACAAATTCCAACATATGGCTATTAAAGTCAATGTATGCCAACCAATTTGATCGATTGTATTTCATGGCTTATGAAAATTGTGTTTGTGATTTAAAAGGGAAATCAATTCACTCTCTTATATAGTTTATTATGTACAGAAGTTGGAGAGAGCTCATTGTCCTGTGTACAAATGTAAAGGAGAAAAGACTGAAATGTTTAAAGAGATTTTGCATTTGCAATGCATAGGGTATAGGGCATGTATATATTCACTTCTAGTGTAAATCATTTGACTATACTTTATGTTTTCAGTTCGAGGTGTGTGAGTGTGTGTGAATCTCACACAATAACACTTTTTTTTCTCCCATCCAGAATTAACACCTAATACAAAGATTTGCTTTACCGCAGGCGAGGAATAAACTAACAACAACAAAGTTAAATGTTTTGGCCCAACAACACATTTGGTAATGGACTGGACTGTAATAAAAAACAACAAACACACACACACACACACACACACACACACACACTCACACTCACACGCAAAAGCAACATGTACTTAGCCAGAGTAATAATTAAGCTCTTACACAACAAAGAAGGACAAGAAGTGTATATAATAAGTAATAAGGTGCTGTTTAAAAAGTCACATCAAGAGCTTATCCTTGACCTCTGGTCCTCTGGGTAGACTTAAAAGAGGCCAATATGCACGCTTTATGCTGTGTGTATGCTACTGCAGTAATCACATGCAGCAATGGAAGTACAGGTAGACATGCAAAACCATACAGTATATACAGTATATATATAAATATATATCACGCCTCAACTTTGACTAAAAATAAATTATTAACTGAAGCCTTAGGAACCATTCTTTGGCTGCCTTTGTCAAATCATTTGTGCTC
The DNA here is from genome assembly GCA_900303215.1 of Trachyrincus scabrus. Classification (NCBI taxonomy): domain Eukaryota; kingdom Metazoa; phylum Chordata; class Actinopteri; order Gadiformes; family Macrouridae; genus Trachyrincus; species Trachyrincus scabrus. Next base: position 6,709 of record OMNO01056982.1, read on the forward strand.
GTATTCCTTCTTAAATGCATTACTTAGTTTAGCTCCGTCCCTAGACGTATATATATACCAAGAATATGCTGTTTATTCTGATTAAATTAGTTTGTTTCCCGATGGCACTCAAAACAAGTCTAGTTTTCACACTTTAAATTTCCTCTAGTTAGATAAGCTCTCTGACCCATGTTGTAATATAATCTATTTAGCCGGGTTTCCACTTTTGAGTTTGCGCAAGGATTTCTATTGCTATTCACGTTGTTGAAGTTTGATTTGAAGCCATCAGCTTGGGGTTTTTATGCTACGTGTGAAAGGAAGGAAACACGTGCTGGTGGGTACCATTGAGGCGTTTGCTGCATTGCTACGACCCCCGTTAGCCTACTTCCTGTCACGCTTATTCATGAGGTATATTACTGCCTGCTCCTTTCTGCCACCCTCGGATGAAAACATTTTTTTAAATATATTTTAGTAATATATTTCCTCAGCAGCAAGCCATAGCGACTCCTTCTTTAATTGCGCGTCACACATTTCCAATTCATATACTGTATCGCTTGGCTTTCAATTCCAGGATGTTACGGTGTGTTATGATCGGCTGACATGTTAACATCATTCCCCGGCATTTGATTGGGCCAAACAATTAAATCAAGACACAATTGTAGAGACACAGGTCCAGCTGGACAACTGCCTACAACATAATGTACATTTACAACCTGATGTTTGTTATACACAGAATACATTTTGCCACACAAAATGCCACACAAGGATTGCAGACATATTTGTTGAAATTGTGCTGAAGTGAATCCTGATGTGTGTGTATGTATATATATATATATATATATGATTCACTGTATTGGTATAAAATGTGGTGCCAACGAAACAGGCAGGTACTCAGTGCATGTCACAGCTGTCCACACACTGTGGAAGTCTACAATAGGCTTGTGGGCGAGTGAATGTATTCCAATTGTCACTGTTCCCCACAAGAGCCACTCGGAGGGACAACAAACAGATGCTCCATGCTATACCCACCATGAGTCCACGGTGGACAGAGACATCCAGATCCTGACGCGTACCTCATGCATTGCCTTATGCATTCGCGTACCTTATGCATTTGCCGCGCATAAGGTACGGTGCGTAGCCTACCGCAGCGTACCTCATGCGTGGATAATGCATGACACATCTGCACACGCCGGCCAAGATAAAAGCAACAGGGTGGAACCCAGCTTTCAGGGGTTAGAGTGGGGGTTAGATGTACAGTAATGCAAGCTCAGGGGCCGTGTCTTAATGAGACGGATTACTGAAGCATGATGGAGCTGCTCAGGAGCTGGATAGGTGTGTGTGTGTGTGTGTGTGTGTGTGTGCACGTGTGTGTGTGTGCCTGGGTGCCTGTGTGTGTGCGTGTGTGTGCCTGTGTGCATGTGTGTGTCTGTGTGTGTGTGTGTGTGTGTGTGTGTGTGCCTGTGTGTGTGTGAGTGCATGCGTGTGTATCCACTCTTCCAGGTAAAGCCTGGACATTTCATTTCATTTCCCAGAAAACCGTCAGGGGAGGGGAGGGCCGGACCACATAGATTGAGGGCCGGATAGCTGCGGAAGAGAGGTGTAATCGATAGATAATGACTGCTATCATCCCATATCATCCCCCTTTCTGGGATCTGGATGTGATGGGAAGAGAGTTCAGAGTGACATTCTACATTTGGATGAGGACACTTCCAGAATTATATAGTATGACTAATGGCTGGGTTGTTTGTTTTTAAATAATTCCCATATCTGGGATGGGATTTTCTTTAGTTTAGTGTATTCCAGAATTAATGATCTACCATTTCCTCGTGTTGCTTTCAAATGACTGTAAAATGATCCTCTTAGAGCTTAAAAAACAAAATGCTCTTATGAGCATGGAATCCAAAAAGAATGCAATAGATTGTTTCTTCGCAAATGTGTACAACTAGCCATTCCCTGACTATGATTGAAATACCACTTCAAAATACAAATGGCAACAAACCAGCAATAGTGAAACACATATTGTGACCAGTGTGACGCTAGCCTAGTCCAAGAGCGTCTCCTGGGAGGGTGTCCGCTTTCATTGTTTTTACGTCACAGATAGTAAATAAATCTCTCCTGCCTCCAGCGACAGGCGGGCTTGTGAACTCCAGACTAAAGCAGAATAGACTCATTTTATTTTGGAAAGACGCAATGAGTGAAATGAGGAGAGAAATGAAAACTAACAGCTAGGGAGGCTTGATTTGGCGTGAAATATGCTTGCGGATGTGTTTTGTTCCAGTCATTGAGAAGGGTTAAGATAAGTTCACAATGTGGCATATCTTTGCTATGTATTGTAGTTTAACAAGTAAAACAAGAGGCTTTTATGCACCACATTATCTTTATTTTTCATTTCCATTTAAATAATATGTAGCCTAATAGGCGTGTGTGTGTTTTGTAAGTGCTCTATAATGTGTATTCAGTGCATGTTTATTGCAATAGCTAATGTTTACCTTATGTTCTGTTAAGTTATCTCTCTCGCCTTCTCTTTCACTCTCTCTGTATGTGTTCATATATTTACAGATGATTTTATTTATTTCATTTATTTGTCATTTTAGTCCTTGCCATCATACTTACTTTACGTTCTGTCTCACGTTTGCCTGCCATCATCATCACCATCATCACCATCATCATCAGCTATTACCGCTCCACGCATAACGTGCTTCATGTCCCAGACAGAGAGCACGCCACACATACCTTGCTGACAGTTAGGAGCTAATACATCTATACCTAGCTGGCGGAACCCCCTCCATGTATGCATCCTCTTCCATAGCATCCCCGACCATGTGGTATGAACCTGTGGTATGAACCCACCCCTCATCCCTCTCTCTCTCTCTCTCTGTCTCACTCCCTTTCTATCCTTCCATTTGCCTCCCTGCCCCCAAAAGCCAAATTGAAACAAACGTGGATTAACTCGATGTCACGGTTGCTTTGTCCCTGGGGATAATGGGAGATGGAGGAGGGATGCCGGTTCTTCCCAGGGTGGCAGAGAATTAGAATAAGAAGAAGAGTGAGAGGCATAGTTAGAGATATGGCTCAGGCTTTGTAAACAAGAGCACTCCGGGAGTGTTCACTCCCGCCGAAAGTTATTTATATCGTCCAATCCTATAGCGCGCATATCATTAGCTAGCCTGTAGAGGAGGCTAGCTAATGATGTGTGATGGTTTCAAACGTGAGAAAGGTTTACGTTTAAAGCCATTTCGTTTTGCTTGTTTTCTATTTCTTTTTTTAAAACATATTAGGCAACTTGCTCAAGGAGGTAGGCTAGCGCTGATAGGTAGACTGTGGACATGAAGATCGGCTGGAAGTCAAACACCTAAACCACTAGACTATCCTGGCCTTGGTTTTCTGTCTTCTGTAACTGTGGAACGTCACGTTTGGTGGGAAAATGGACAGAAGTTCTGCATCACAACTAGTAATTGCCTTTGAAAATGGCCTCCTTATGCTGACTGCAGGTAAGCTGTGACATTAACTTTAATATTGATGGTTTCTTCTCACATGCAATGGCCCCTTCAAGACCTTCAGCACATACAAAGCATTAATGAAGATTGAATATAATCTCTTCCATATTTCAATAAAAAAAGAGTGCATTTAACTAAAATATCATAGCAGGATGTGAATATCTTTTGTTCACCTTTTCAGTATATGAAAAATAGATGTACACAAAATAGTGTGTGTGTGTGTGTGTGTGTGTGTGATGGTACTTGTGGGTGTATGTTTGTGCTTGTCCTTGTGTGTGTGTGTGTGTGTTAATATGAAGTAACTGCTACTCACAATAGACTCACTATATACTCACAATCGTCGTTTGTTCAGGTCAGGGTTTCATGTCCAAAAGGTGGGTGTATGACATGCTGTCACGACACACTCCTATTGGTTAAGCCTCACATCCGTCACTGCTGTCTCCCCCGGGTAACCTATTTAAAACAAGAAGAATGGCAATGAATATTACACTGTGTCACTTAGAGAAAATATTCTGTCGGTAGACCATATTTTGTTCATCCATTATTCCTTTTATGAATCATTTGTTGTCTGATGTCTGAAATATTTGGTGGAACCTTGAAGAAGCCACATGAAATACTTTTGTTATTTAAATAACGTTAAATAATAAAATCACATGAAAATATCAAATGAAAGATAAAGAAATATGCTATTCGACAGTTGAATAGCGCATTTCTTAATTTTTTAAAATCTTTTCGACTATTTTCCCTTTACGACTGTATGGCAGACACGAAAGGTAAATCTAAATTGTTGTAGAAAACAAGTATGACATTTATACTTTAATTAGCACATACATTTTTTTTAAATCACAAAACACAATAAGCCATGTACATTTTGTATCGGAGGATCTTATAAGCTATCTGTTTCCTGGTTAATATAATGCAGATTTATTGCAATTATAAGTAACTGCATCACTGCAAATGATCCGGCTCTAATCATATCGGTGCATCTCATCTCTTCCCTGCACTCAGTAGAGGACTGAGAGATATACGAAGAGACAGAGCGATACACATATATACAAGCAGACACCCCACACTGTTCTCCTAATGACTATTTTAGTCCCAAGCAGCCCGTTCTCTCACTCTCAGACTCTCACACCCGTTGAACACTTTTCAATTCTCAATGCAATTAGCGTTCTGTTTGCCATCCACTGTATTTATGAGCCCAACCAACACTGCTCCCAAGGTCCACCGTTCCAATCATCTCAATTATCGCAGTGAAAATCTGGCCATTTGAGTTCCCCTCTGGGACAAATCCTTTGCCATCTTAAGACATAAAGCAGAGGGCAGAAACAGTGGGTGTAAATGATCAGGGTATTATTCCGCCGGAGGCTACTATGCTGTCTGAAGCCACCATCATTTGTGAACGTAATGAGATTGCTGTCTTCATGGAGTGGCTTTTTGCTCCTTTCAGATTAGCGTGTGACCGTACAGAGTAACAGCAGCGTTGTCGAGTCCCTGCGTTGTCGGCAGGTCAGCCAGTTATGTACAGTCAGCCAGAGGAGAGCACAACGTGGTAAATAATCACGCATGGAGTGGGAGCAGGAGTTCAAGTCTTGTGGCAATGTGCACAAAGGAAACACTCAAACACACACACACACACACACACATAAAGAGAAAACACACACACACACACACACACATACACACACGAAGAGAAAAT
>OMNO01056989.1:12572-23424 GCA_900303215.1 Trachyrincus scabrus
TTGCTTGTAGTATTGTAGCTCCGCTCATAAAAAGCAGACAGCATTTTCCTCTGTCATGTCACACCGGGTGCCTTCTGCCCGCTCCAAGAATTCCGTTGTTACAAGAAGAAAAAAAAACGTGCAAAAGTGGGATCCATATACTGATCGAAAAAACTCACGTGTAGGCTACCTGTTGCACCGTTTATACCCCAACAAAACAAGAAAGAACTCGACTTAATCACCTCGCAGGTTGCGTTCCATATCCCAGTGTTTTCATAATGATTAGAGGCAGCAATGCGTGCAGCACTAGTGAGCAGCCACCACCACCACCACCACCACCACCAACACAGCGTGGACTCACTGTTGTTTCAGCTGCAGGTGGTGTAACCTGCATAATGTGGTGTCAGGACTCCGTAGAGGTGTCTAAGCGTGCCCAAAGCTTTGACACTACCCTACGTACCTCATACGAACGGCGCACTACGGACGGACGGACGGACAGACTGACCACACACACTAAACCCTTGCATGTGTGTGCGTTACGACGGAAACATTTGACCGCCCTCGCGCATCACGCCGTTTTCTGCCCTGACGCTCGATGTCGGCTGGGACATCCGAGTAGTTCCATCTTCTTTTTTGGGTGGGTTGCTTTTGAGGCGCAGCATATTGTAATGTCATAAGCCATTTGGTTGTTTTTTTCGTCTGTGCGGTGGATCTTTAGGATGGTTTATTTGATTCAACGAGACAAGCCGACTATAAAACACATTCGGAGGAATGTGGCGACCTGGCTGGAGGCGTACACCGTAGTACTCCGGAAGATACAGGAGGACCAGAGGGGGGTGTGTGTGATGTGTTCCCTCCCTACCGCATCCCTCCAGCCAACGTGATGGAACATTTTTGTCCGAGTTCAACGTCCTGAGTTCAACGTCCCGAGTTCCCCCGCGTCTGATGAGCTGAAAAATGCTCTTATCTCTCTCCAGTGTGCTCCTCATCTTAAGTCAAGGGATGGAGTCATTCATGAGTCCATTGAGTTCTTTGGTTGTCACCAAAGCCTTGCTGAAATAACATGGTGGCCGAGTGTTGAGTGGGCTCGATGCATGGGCTGATGCGTTCACATCAGCATTTGAAGAGCGCCATTATCGCATAGACACGAACAGATACTCGCCACCAAGAAGGGGTTCTTCCGGGATCAAAATAAATGTTGATGCTTTTCAGACGTTCTTGCTTTCATTCTTGGAATGAAAGCCCCACTAAATAAGATTATAGCATGAAGGGGACACCACAACCCCAAAAGAAAACAGAACAAAATCCCATGGGCTTCCTAAATTAGACCTGTGTTCGTTGTTGTACAGCAGATCAATCATACCTCACAGCACATCTGGTGATCTGCTCAGTCTGGCTATGGTGTGTTCAAGGTTCCTGTCAGGGCAGGACTTCACTACCTGATTTAATGACACCCAGTGCATCTGTTCCTGCTTTCACACCGAATGCCGTCGAGGTTTATGTGGAAAGCAGCGTTATGATAACACTGTGGACTTCGAGGCAAGGATCCTACAAATCCAAATTGAAAACTTGAAATTGAACTTACACAATTAGAGGAAAAACGTTGTCGGAGGACGAATGCAAGTGAAATCGGATTGCATCGCATTATCAAGAAAAAGCACAATCGCTGAGTGACACGTTCCCATTGGATAAATATCCTACTTATTCACTATGAGTTTAGTGAAGTCAGCTCGTATCCAAAGCACCAGGTATTCAGATACATTCATTGTCATTAAGGAGCAGGTAGGGGGCTGGGGCATCCTGCTCACGGAGGCCTACAGGTTAGGCTGCATACAGTGGGGATCTGGGAGTGGAACACTGCACCACCCTGGCCCTTATATCACACTACTTCTTCTGCTTACTCGTCTTCGTGATTTAACCACACCGTCCCCACAATCCGCTACCATCCATGTGCTACCGGCAGTCCCACAGCAGAGCGCGATAAGTTTCTCAGAAGGCTTGGAGTGCACTGAACACCATAGCTCTTGGCGCGTGCGCACACACACACACACACACACACACACATACACACACACACACACACACACACACATTGCTCTGTGTGAGCAGTGTGTGAGAGTGTGTGTGCGCTCCAAAGGCTGGCAGCGCCACACGACGTGGATATTTTCCCAGTGACTAGAGGAACTCAGGCCTCTGAAATAAATGACTTACTTTATTTCAGATGACAAGCCCACTTCTTTCCTAACATACTTGCCTTGGCAGGCGCTTAGTCACTTTGTTCACCAACAACAGAGGTTTGACTATTAAAGTAGCCTCTGGGAGAAAGTAAGACTTTAGACTTTACTGGGGAACCTGTGAGGAAAATACGTGGCACGTTTCCATAAGGTCAAGCGAGTTATTTTCTTTGATTGCTGTGTAGCTGTGGCTGCAATTGAATAGATTTGGGGATTGGGATTTATTTTTTTAATGCAATTTGAGATATTGATTTGTGCACTAGAAAACAGATTTCAGGAGCTTCGATTGTGAGCAGAGTACCGTCTGATGATTTAGCTTAAAATGAGTTTGACACTCACTAGACCCCTCTGAACCACTCACACACTCACTGACTCACCCTCTCGTTGACTTAATGCCACAAAGCGTTTTGGTGTGCAAACGTTTCAGATGAAAGACTTAAACTGAAATGAAGTTCTACTTATTGGGAAAGCACTGCGCCAGTGCTCCAGCCTTTCAAAAGCACTGCGCCATCACGTTCAGCTACACTGAACTGATTGTTCTAGGACAGAGGATCTGTGAGAAGCGAGGCAACGTTAAATTGGTACAATATGGGAGACAGAAAAAAAGGTGAGATGAGTTAGCAGTGGGGGGGTGGGGGTTGGAGGGTCAATACAGGCCAGGACGTATTTCACACCATTGTGACTGAAGTGGAATAGGACACACAACTCCTGTGTTTGGACAGAGGGAAATCCTCCCCCCCTCCCCCCTCCTCTCTTACCTGTCCACATGCTCTCTAGGTGCGTGCGCCTCCCACTCTGTTTAAACTGACAATCCGGTGCCAAGCCCCGCCTCCGTCTCTTCCAGAATAGATACCCTGAAAAAACCTCTCCTTATTAAATAGGATTTTAATTAGTCGCAGCCAGGTTGAAAGGTGTTAAGCCTATGAAAATATTCGCCGATTGCCAAAAGACCCAGCTCAGCATAAAAATGTTGGTTTACTGTGTCACACACTGGCATCCCTTGGCAGGGGCCTGGGAACCACTCTGGAAGGCATGTTGGAGCAGGGACTAGCATCCATGCAGAGCCAGACCAATACCCCAATCTATGGCCAAAGCCACGTGAGCAATTCTGAGGACTTAAAAAAAAAAATTCACCACAAACCAGACATAAAGTCGATTTTCCAATATCACCTGACAGTGAATCTTTATTTATTTAAATGTTTTCCATGTCTTCTTTCCTCCCTTTTTGCCTTTTTTTAAGCAGTTAACTCCTCAACTCCCTGCTTTGTATTGGGACGCAAATGGTGGTTTTAAGCCACAGCTCCCATCGTCTCCTCCTTGATCTCGCAAGGTTTTACTTATCCTGTTGATATAAATATCACATGTTCAGGCTTTCCGGCTTTACGGTCACGATCAGCTTTGCCCGTCTAGGAGGACACTTAGTGAGTGGTGATTTACTCATCATGTATTTAAACAAAGTTAACAAAGTTAAGAAGAAAGGTAAGTTAAGTAGGAAGCTGCTTTATTAAGTACTTAAAAAGGTCTGTTGAAAGCCTGAATATTGTAAGGGATTTTCAACATCTGTCTTGTGTCTTGTGAACAAAGATAAAAGATTGACTGAAAATGTAGACCATATTCAGGCAATTGTATGTGTGAATTGCAGTAAACTAACAGTGAAAGGCAAACACTAATGAAATAAAATCCCAAAAATGATATTATGGTGTAGAAATGGTTTATTTATGTAACAGGAGTATCTCTTTAAGGAGGACAACTTACAATATGGTTTGTAGGAAATGTATATCAAAAACACTTTAAAAACAATTAACATTTTGTGATTTGCAAAACCCTCAACGTGGGGAAACTAGCTGGAAACCAAACATGGAATGCTATGAATGTTACATCAATGACCATGGAAGTGTACGCTGAACATGTCAGTCAACACAACTTACTTTAGAATGGGTTGGTTCTCTAATTAGCAGCACTAGGATATTTACTAAACTGATACTTGAACACACACATTCAAATGTATCCAATTTACGGTTCAAGGGGTTTATCTATAAATTATATCTATAAACTATTGTATATGTGTGATACTTCACAACAGTACAACACCATTTTTAGACACATTTGAAATTGGCAAACATACCCATATTCCACCTTGTACATAGAAGGACATTTTTCTTTATGATTAATGTTTTTAGTCGTGTTTGATGCATGATTTTTTTAATATTAAAGAAGGCACTAGAGAGATTTCTTGAAAGAGGGCAAATGTTATCATATCTAACAAAGTAAGTGCATGACAACACTGCATATTAAACAACTGTAATAGTATGTCGTCTTGATGTTATATTCATTTGTGAATTTTGTCAGTGTAAACAAATAAATAATTATTTACAATCTCTAGCAACAAAAACAACCATAAAAAAATGTAACAAAAAAAAAAAAGCAGAGCATAAATAATTTACAAAAAAAGAAATTATAATACAGACTTAGTATAAACATCTTTAGGAATTACTATAAAAAGGCCTATCTAAACCATTCACTCAAAGAACTCTATGAAAACAACATTCGTGGATTGATAAAGTACTGACGGCCACTTCGTACAATGCTTTCTGCTACAGATCAATTTATTTTCAGGTAATTCCAGATACCGTTGGTTTAATTTCTGGGCCGGACCCATGACATGGCTTTAAGGCCTGCCTCATGTTGCTCTTCCTGAATTGAATCTCTCAATATAATAAACGAGCAGGAAGTCTGTTACAAGCCATAGAAAGCGAGAGGCACACTCTGTATGATGCTGTACAATGAAACCTCTTTAAAAAAAACAGAGACATTGTTACATGTAGCTATGATTAGATATGTAGCGATTGGCTGTTTTTTGTCATGTGTCCATGTTTAGATTTTATTTTATACTTTTGCGGTGTATTGCATGCACTGTAAAGCACCCAGGAAAAAAAACACAATCCCCTTCCACTTGTGGCTGAAGGGAAAACATGGAAAGGTCCATTTTCCACTGGAATGGAGTAGAAAATCAGGTGTCCAGGGCGCTGAACTTTTTGAAGATAAGTGTCCCTTAGACTTGGATGTTTAGAGTCCCCGCTCTGAAACTCAGTTATCTGGAGGGAGATTAGCGAAAGGAAATTACAGTTAATTACAACTTTCAAAATAAAAGCTCATTTTAAAAAGCCAGCATTTTTTTTGTGGGTGGAGCCAATTTAGTGACAGCAAGTGCAGCGATGGGTTATTGCAGTGTGAGCCTTAAAGAAGCGTGTCTTCTATCACATATTTAATCATTAAGCTTATAAATGATTCAAAGTCCTTGGGTCTCAAGGCACCTTGGGACTCAAGGACCTTCACAATGCTTGGGGGGGCATTGTCGCCGGACAAGCTCACAGGCAGAATAAATAGCGTTTTTTCTTTTTTTAATAGCTTCAGCCAATACGCAACAGACAATCCTTGTCATGATTACCTTCCCAACACTGTTGGCAACTCCGGCTTATCTGAGTATTGAAAAAGATGTTGAAGGTTTAAGAGCTTGTTCTGAATTATCCCTAAGGGGATTTGGTCTGTCATGGTTTCTGATCTCGGGTTCTCAAACCAACAGATACATCAACACAAATCCATAGACCAAACAAAGCAATACATCACACAAACAGAAACACACACACACACACACAAACACACACACACAGGCCCACACATAAACGTACTAGCTAGCGAAGGAATGAAAGAAAGGAATACTACTCACCTCTACACTCATACTTGAGGTCAGAGAAGAAGACCAGCTCTTGTGAGAAGACAAACAAGCCTAACCTTCCCCCTGCAAACGTCTTGTCATAGACTGGCCCCGAGTCGGCCATGATTTGTTTCCCTTCGTACACCACAACCCTGCGGAAGAAGACCAAGGATAATAGACCGGTCATTGTCAGCGAATGGCAAATGGAGATTCACCACACGCCAAACAAACCAAACTTCTGTAAATCAATGTTTGTGTGGTTCTGACGATCATGATCTAGTTTCTTTGTTTACCCTTTACTTTCAGACATGTTGTGTATTTTCAGTTAGCCAAAACGGAGTTAGCAGACCAGTGTGTGTTCATAGTCGAGAGGTGTATCTGCTCTCTACCTGATAAAACCAGTCTTTGGTCTGTGGATGAGGTGCCACCTGTAGGCGGTGTAATCTTTCCAACCAATGTTTTTGGGGTCGTGCCACAGCGTCCGCACCTGTGTGAAACAAAACAGTTAACGGTTAACGGTTAGCTCAAACACACTCTCTAAAAAGCAGACGGTAAACCCCACGAGAGAGAGGACGCTTGCCTGTCCAACGGTGTTACCAGTGTGCCACAAAGCATTCCGCAGGTTCTCGCCGGTACCCGTGGTGGAGTTGACCACTTTGAGGGAAACGCCAGAGATGCCGAAGGCCTTGGACGGCTTATCTTCCCAGTAGGTCTGCGTGATCTGCTTCCACATCACCACGTAGAAGCGTCCACTCGACTGGTAGCCGAACACGAAGCCGGCATAGTCGTCGTCCCTGTCGGTGTTCACATACATCGTGCCACTGAAGTCCACGGCGCTGAACTCATCGAAACCTTAGAGGAAGAGAAGAAAGGTGTTAGAACAACAACGACGCCTGCAGACCTAACACTGCCACCTCCACTGCACTAGACCATAGATGGAGGATGGAACATGTTTCACAATAGGCTTTCCACTAACATTTCCACTAACAGCTGAAGAAGTGTTGATGTTTACGGTGAAGAGATGTTCATGGTTTCATCCTCCCTTTGAATCGAGGGGTGTTTAATTTGATTTTAGAGACGGCCTAATGACAACGCGGGCTGCGGCTCACCTACTGCGATGCCAGGGTCAGAGTTGGCGGTCTGCACCAGCTCTTTGCCCTGGTGTCTGACCACCCAGTTGGGGTCGATTTGCGTGGTTCCCTTGGGGTCCAGGTGGACCATCTGGAACTTTCTGAAGTCTGTCACGCTGATGGCGTTGTTCTCTGGGCATACATCGAAAATGTCCGGGATGCTGTCGTTGTCAAAGTCATCCTTGCAGGCGTCTCCTCTTCCGTCGCCTGCTCATCACAATAATATTGAAAGGGATTATTGTGGGTGAAGTTACAATTCTTTTTTGTTACCATCTCGCAAACCATCAGCCCTTGTAAAGACCTCTACAGGTAATCTAGCTTTATTTTCCAGTATCTCCGCCGCTTGGAAGAAGAAGAAGTCGGTGGACGGAAAATGTAGCAAATCTCCTCCCTAGGAAACAAACTTTTAATACCCTTTTGCCTAAGGCTAACAAGCTGCATCAGCCGACCTCTCATGCTGTGACAACTTCAACAGATACTTATCGCCCAGGTCTGACATCTATTAACCAGAGACAGAGAGGAGGCGGCCACTGCTCAGTAAACCTCCCAGCTGCTCTTTTCCCTCCAGTGGTGGGTCTCTGCTAGTGGGGGCCTGCTACAGTCACAAAGGGGAGGAGTCGTCGAAACTCACTCTATCAAATAAACACTGTGTGAGGGTTAGATGAGTGGAGTGACTAGTTCGGATGCAGTTTGACATCCAGGGCTTTCCTTTTCCGCCCAAAGTGTGTTTCCAGTTAAAGGGACAGATTAAAAAAATACAGGAAAAAAAACCCAAAAAAAAAACGTCAGGTAACCCTGCTCTAATTGGGCGCTGACGCTGAATCGAGAGCAAGCCCAGAAGTCTGTTGGAAAGAAAAACAGACAATGACATCATCAAAGCTGACCCGTTCCATTAGTCTTTCCACAGGCACCGCTGTGTTTTAATATTATTGTATTATTGTGGCAGCAAAACGTGTTGCAAATGCTGAGCTCATCTGGACGCTGACAGGCGGCTGACCACCAAAGTCAAAGTCAGAAGGTAAATATCACGTAGTTTCGCGTCTACACGGGCCAAGGACGAGGAGCCTGTAGAGGAGGAAAACTTCTATCGCATGCAGCCATCCAGGAAAGTGGATACAGAATGTTGGACAAATATGCGAGCTATAAATCAATCTCAAGTTAATGGAGGCTCATTTCTGGAGGTTGGTAGCCACGGCCCCAACATTTTTTCTCAGGGCAGGCTGCAATAACTCTTGGATTTAGTAGGATCTTAGACGTGTCCATGCATGGAGTCTACAGGTGTGTGTGTGTGTGTGTGTGTGTGTGTGTGTGTGCGTGTCTTACCATGCGTTTGTTTTTACAAATGCCACATTATGATTGACTTGTTAACCCTTTCATCATATTTCAAATAATCAATGTCAATGAATCTAAATGAATTGGTTTGTGTTTTTTTTTTTGGTTGGTTCCATCAATGGAACCCCAGCCAACGTTGCGAGGCAGATGGATTTGCGACATCACATTCACGCGAGAATCCATCTTGCCAGGCTTCAAGTTATCCGCTTGTGTCCGAACCAACAGTGGTTCGGACCAATCAGTGTCTTATGAGGAACTACTGGCAGCTGCGGGCGTGTTTTAGGTGTGATGACAGCGAGAAGTGACAAGAAACAACAATGGCGGCTCCTAAAGAGGTTAGCATGGCTGCTGCTATAGCATCTGTTTTGTCTGAACTGGAGAGTATTTCATCATTGAAAGAAGAGCAAAGAACGGCACTGAAGGCTTTTCAAGATGTTTTCGCTCTACTACGTCATATGGTTCGTTGATCTGATTGGTTGAAGTAAGCCCGTGACAGACGGTTCGTCCAATCACCTGCCAAGTATTTTTTTTATTTTTTTTTCCAAAGGATTTCAAAGGACGACTTCCCAGATGGTTCTGTGTAACAAACCATCTGGCACGCCAGGTTACACCCAACTAGCTTAGCACGCGTCCTCACCGTCGGAGTCCAGCTGGTCTTGGTTGGGCGTCAGCCGGCAGTTGTCCTTGTCGTCGGGTACACCATCGTTGTCGTCATCGTAGTCGCAGGCGTCTCCCTTGCCGTCCTTGTCATGGTCGGCCTGGTTGGCGTTGGCCACGTAGGGACAGTTGTCCAGGTTGTTCTGGTGGCCATCTTCATCGATGTCTTGGTGGTTGTCGCATTGGTCTCCCACCAGGTCATTGTCAAGGTCGGTCTGGTTTCGACACAAACATGGCGGTTCAGTAACCACCAAAAAAAACAGCCAACTACAATTCCGAATTTGATTGGAGTGTTCGGTTTACAGTTGGTTGTATATTTGGGTTGTAACTGTTTGAAGTGTGGCTAGGTTCAGTGCGTGTGTGTGTGTGTGTGTGTGTGTGTGCGTGTGTGTGTGTGTGTGAGTACCTGGTCAGGGTTGTGCAGCATGGGACAGTTGTCACACTGGTCTCCGACACCATCCATGTCTGTGTCCTTCTGGTCGGTGTTGTATACGTACGGACAGTTGTCGCTTTCATTCAGGATGTCTGAAAACCAAAAAAACACACATTCAGTCTCAATTGGCTGCCAGAAAATTCTGCCAATATCTTAAACTGTAAACTATACAGAAATATACTAAACAAAGAAAAAAAAATCATGTTAGCCATCAGGGAAAATCAATTTCAACAAGTTAAGGTAATTAAGACAGCATGAATGTATCAGTTATCAGCTTAAAAAAAAAGTCATGTTTTGCATAGTAGTTGCATGTTTTTCACCATCTCCATCGATGTCCACTGCACAGGCATCTCCTTCTCCGTTGTGGTCTGTGTCTATCTGAGCGGGGTTGTGCTCGTACGGACAGTTATCGCAGCGGTCTCCAACGTCGTCTTTGTCAAAGTCAAATTGCCGGGGGTTGTAAAGCAGAGGGCAGTTGTCCTAGACGGAACAAAACATAAACGTTTTTTTAAGGTGTCACTCAAGTTTTCACTCAAAGTCTGGGGTTAATCATGAAATATCTTCCACAAGAAAAAAAGGTCAAAGGTCGCTCGCGTACCCTCTCGTCTACAATTCCATCATTGTCATCGTCTTTGTCGCAAGCGTCTCCTTGACCGTCTTTGTCAAAGTCCTCCTGTCCAGAGTTTGGCAGGCTTGGGCAATTGTCCTAAAAAGAATCACAGCTAGCAATTAGTATTTCTACACATAATGGGTAACAATACTGTGATGTAGCCTGTATGTGATAAGCCTGGACAGATACCTTCTTGCAGTGATATGTAGCGTTAGCGCCACACACCAGGTTCTGATTGGGCCAGCCATCTAAATCAGAGTCCTCTCCGCAGATGAATCCGTCGCCGGCATAACCCGTCCTGCACTCACACTTATACATGGGGTCGCTGAAGTGGCTCAGGTAGATGCACTCGGCGTATTTGTGGCAGTTGTGGGTCTTATCTTTGCACGGGTTCTCTGGCTCACACACCTGGTCAGAAGAAGAAGAAGAAGGGGAAAAGTGGTTAAAATGACGTGTACTCTACTATAATATGCTATATAATGTGCTTTGTGTACTGTAAAGTGAGCAGGATAGTCTAGTGGTTAGGGTGTTCTAAGGTTCTGGGTTTGATTCCCAATGTCTGCAATCGACCTGTAGGGAAGACGCCTGACCCCTAACCCCTACCTTAATGACACGTATAGTGTCGTTAATAAAAGTAAAAATGTACGAATTTGTAGTGGAAATATATGTGAATAAAGTACGAAGCAGGCCTCTGGTTGCCATATTGCATTGGGGTGGATTACCCACTCTACCATAACCAGCTGTCACTAGTTACTGCCGTTC